>CABEEJ010010044.1:0-15806 GCA_901482245.1 Timema douglasi
TCTCTGAAAGGTCTTTTTTCCTACCAATATCCTACTATATAATATATTTCTGGTAGGGAAAAAGGCCTTTCAGAAAACAATTCCTAGGCTGAACAGACTTTAGCCAACCACTTAAATATGGGGCTATAATCAGAGACATAAAGATAAAGCAGAAAGGCAAACAAGGACAGATATGTGAAATGTTTCAGCGTTTGTTTATATTACAGACCTGGAGCAGGCAGGGTCGCCAGGGGGTGCCCAGATAAACCTCCTCTCTCTGGCGGTCGTGACCTGTTCAATCTCCGGCAAGCGGCACCAATGAGGAGACATCACGAACAAGAAGGTCTGACCAAAGTAGTCGAACGTGGACAGGACGTTGACGACGGAGAAGAGGAAGATCAAGATGAGCTGATAGCGACCGAAGTCCCCGGCGTGGTGTAGCATCTCGTCCACGTCCATTGCGCATCGGCGGCCGTGTGTGGTCCCGTCGCGTCACTGAGCAAGAGAACAGACTCACCAGGAGTTGGCGGCTCAAATGGCGGTGCCTGGCTACGATACTTTGTTTTGGAGGCCAGAGTGTAATTATAATAAGTGCTTTATTGGAAAGAAAATAGAGCACGTCTAACGAGATAAAATTTCCATTAGGAGGTGGTTGACTTTATCTTTATTTTTAACCCCGCGTTTTACTATCCGTTTGTTCTACGGGCTTATGTTTGAATGAGGCAGTGGGTTTTAGGAATTAGAAAGGTTATATTTAGAGTAAATGTTTCAGCATTTAATAATAATATTAATAATATTTAGCACCGCGTCTTACTACCCGTTCGGGTTGTACGCTTTAAGTACTAATTACTCTAATGGATTAGGAATTGGGAAGGTTGAATTAGAGGAAGTGAACCCGCATTTACGTGGAGGGAGAGTGGAAAACCATTTAGGAAAAACCACCCCTCCAGTTCACCCGACCGAGATTCGAACCTCGATCTCCAACGTCCTCAGCAGTCGAGCTTCAACACGACAAGCGCGTTAGCCAACTACGAGCCACCGAGACGGGTTTCCGCATTTAAATGGAAAGAGCAAGGCCGTAGCCAGCCAATAATGTCAGGGGGGAGGGGGGGGGGTTGGTGGGCAAATCCCCCAATTGCTGGTGGCTAGAAAAAAATTTTCCTAGTGATAAACAGTTCTAGAATCTCTCTGAAGTGTTTTTTTTAAGGCAACATCACAACATAACTGCCAAAGGTCAAGAAAATTTCTAAATATTAAACACCTTCTAGAAGCTCTCTGAGGTGATTTTTTTTATGGTAACACAGCGTCATAATTTGTATTTGTACCTTAGTTTTGATACTGTCTGAACCATAACATTTCGAGATGGGGTGTTGAACCCCAAACCTCCCCGGGCTACGGGCTTGGGAAGGAGAGAGGAAAAACCACCCTCAGTACACCCGACCGAGATTCGAACCTTTGTCTCCCCGTCATTGGCAGTCCAATCTACCACGTGTTTAGCGCGTTAGGCCATTCGGTCACTGGGGCGGGTGTGGTTAATATTCAAGACCTAAAAAAAGGTAAGTATTACATTTGAAGTATTATTAGCTAAATTCTACTTGTCCTGTTTTACATGTTAGTACCAACATGTTATGTGTGATTGTTAATTATTATTATTATTATTATTATTATTATTATTATTATTATTATTATTATTAGCACCGCGTCATACTACCCGTTCGGGTTATACGCACTTACGCTAATGTGTAATGGTAGGGTGATTGTGAGATGAAATGGAGGACCTACAGTTTAACGTGGGATCCGAACCACGGTGGAGGCCTGGCATTCCCCACATTCACAAGATGTCTTGTCAGAGGTGAAGGAAGGGTTTGGTAATCAGATAAATCTGTGCCGGGACCGAGGATCGAACCCCGGCTGCCAGTACAGAAGTCTGACACCTTACCCCCTAGACCACCAGGTCACCTGATAGTTAATGACTGCTGCTATCAACTCTTGAAATAATTTGATTGTTGTGGAACCAGAAGTCATTTAGTCAAATAAGTACTCTGTATGTGAAACTACAATATTTAAAAAAAATGGTGTGTGCTGTACTAACAAGAGTGTGACTTAATTTAACTTAAAGGTAGATATTATTACAAATGGGATCAGGATTAAAATGTTAATTTTGTAAATTGTATAAATCGCTAGAAATTTATCCAGGGGACCCTGCATGTCTATAAATATTTATTCAAAGGAACGTTAAATATTTACAAAATGAATTATTATAATGTAACATATTACCAAAAAACTAAATAAGAGCTTGGGCAATGCTAAAATGATAATATATACAACTTTCCAATGTTATTTAAGGAATTTTTCTTATTTAATTGGCTTATAAATAAATAATAAATTATTATTTGCCTATGGTTATTTTTGTAGAAATCACCTAAAGTATAATTGCATAAGATGATAGAGATATGACATTTACAAAAGGTGATAGAACTACTTTCAAATATTCGTAATCCAAACTCCATGATGTAATTTTAAGAGTTCCAGGCAAATACCAAAGCACTTACTCAGGACTGTGAACTTTGTTAAGCTTTAGAAGAAATTCTATTTTTTATTTAAATTAGTATAAGTTGCCGAGAGCCAAAACACGGGCACCAGACGTAACACTACGTGTAGATATAAACATAACTCTGATAAGCTTGGCAACAATGAATCAGTGAGTTAGTCGATATATCAAACTATCGATCTGTCAATCTATCGATATCTGTTGACCTATCGATTTATGTCGATCTATCAATATCCATCGATTTATCAATATCTTTCAACCTATTAATATGTCGACCTATCGATATATGTTGAACTATCGATATTTGTCGACCTATCAATATCTGTCAACCTATTAATATGTCGACCTATCGATATATGTTGAACTATCGATATTTGCCGACCTATCAATATCTGTCGACCTATCGATATCCGTCGATTTATCGATATCTATCGACCTATTGATATATGTTGACCTATCAATATCTGTCGACCTATTGATATCTGTTGAACTATCGATATTTGTCGACCTATCAATATCTGTCGACCTATCGATATCCGTCGATTTATCGATATCTATTGACCTATCGATATATGTTGACCTATCAATATCTGTCGACCTATTGATATCTGTTGACCTATTGATATATGTCAAATTATCGATATCTGTCAACCTATCAATGTATGTCCACCTATCGATTTATGTCGATTTATCAATATCCGTCGATCTATCAATATATGTCGACCTATCGATATATGTTGACCTATCAATATCTGTCGACCTGTCGATGTATGTTGACCTATCGATGTTTGTCGATCTGTCGATGTCTGTCGACTTATCGATATCTGTCAATCTATCGATATCTGTTGACCTATCGATATCTGTCAACCTATCAATATCCGTCGATCTATCGATATCTGTCGATTCGTCGATCCCTGTCGATCCTTCGATCCGTCCATCTATCAATCTACGATAAGAGTCAATGTGAACTAATGTCCTTGTGAAAAGGCCAAACTCAGCCGTTTGAAACGTACCTAAGAAATCTATTTACCAGTTGTGAGCTATTGGCGTTGTGTTTCGGTTATTATTTTGGTGCAGGCCTGCATGGCGATTGGTGATTTATCGTAATTGTCATCAAACGTAACTCTAAGGTTATAAACGACTTATCATATTATAATCGAACCAATAATTTGTGGATAAGGTAATTGATTATTTATTAAAATGCACTTACATTCACATAGATAGAGAGGAGAGCAAAACAATTTGGTTTTAAATGAATTAGGGAAAACCATCTTCAGTTCCACATGTCAAAATTCAAATCCAACTTATTCATCGCACGGTATTTTGGTTAGTGGATATTTAAAATGCAGTAATAATATTAGTATTAATACATAATTATTAGCATAAACTAAATATTAAATGTATTTCCATCAAGTTCATACAGTTTGCATGGTTGTATAAGTTTCAATGTCTAAAGCGGATAAGATCTGGAAGCTGCGCAATCCATATCATATCTACCACAATCAAGAGTGGGACCTATGGACAGTTCTCATGAAACCTGTTACCACCTGGAATAGTAATAAACCTCACAGTATCGAGTCTCTATTATAGGCCTACTGTGGCTTGCTGTGCTCACATTGTCCCGGTAGATGTGTGTAGGACTCTAATATGTTCAACATTGTTTCTGATCACACCACTCATTCCACTGAAAATATAACACATATTATTTATTGTGTTTCTGCAATTAAAGTCCCAACACAGAGCAAACAGTATATTAGTTAATTAATACAAAATTATTCGCCATTTTTGACAATATTCATGAAAAACCTCCATTTTGGTAGTACGCAGCCTACTTTAAATGCATTGCTGTGTGGGTAACCTCCATTTTGGGAGTAAGCAGCCTACTTTAAATGCAATGATGTGTGGGTAACCTCCATTTTGGGAGTAAGCAATCTACTTTAAATGCAATGATGTGTGCGTAACCTCCATTTTGGGAGTAAGCAATCTACTTTAAATGCAATACTGTGTGGGTAACCTCCATTTTGGGAGTATGCAATTAGTATTCAAATGTAAAATACGACAAACCTCTATTTTGGGAACGAGGAAGTTTGTTGAGTCCTTTTAAAATTCTGATGATGATGATGATGATGATGATGATGACAGATGTTAAATAAGGTAAAAACCTCCTTTCTTTGAAAACAACCAAGTTATAGGTTGTTGTAATTTAATTATACATAGGTGAAAGTTAGTTGTGATAAACTCACATTTTGGGGGGCGGATCTAATTCAGCGTTGTTTTTGTTCCTATTTACAATTCTGGAAATAAATTTGATTGTGGGTGATGCCCAAGGTTACTATAGAGAGGTTGCCTCGTTATCGTAAGCACGGTGTAGACACCACATCTCGCTGTTGTGACGTCATGTGCAGCCCGGCGCCACTGAGAGCATCTACTATTCTTACTTATTTACTGCGTATTATTAATTTGTTATTATATAATACTATACGTACTTCTACACACAGCTTTCCTAGTTCGCTTTACTCTTTTCGTAAATTTTGTATTTTGTTCACATTATTATTAAATACGATGAAATATAGAATGTTCATTTTTACTTAACAGATCAAAATTTGTACGCAAATTTTTATCGCTCTCAGAGTAACGCTAATATATATCGAATAGCGAGTTTGAAAAAAATTAAGATAATCGACAAAGATAATATAAAACTGAATTAATTTTATTATTTAGATAATATTCATAATGATTTACATTAATTTTATAAATCAAATCATTATAGACATGCAGACTATCAGCTTAATTTATAAGTTTCTGGGTAACAGTTTTATCAGTTTTAAAAATATGATTTATTTATACTTTATAAAAAAAATCTAATCTTTTTTTTTAGAAAATAAAATTATTTACAAACAGTATCAGTGCACACACACACACACACACACACACACACACACACTATACAGGCGGCAAGTAAGAAATAAAGTTAATAATGTTTCTAGTCATTTGTCTCTGATATCTAATTTACCGAATTTCTCTTTGTTTTTTCCCAGATAGAGTCAAATAAACGTAATTTTATTTTGTAATGCATAATAAATGGACAACGAATATACACATCGCACATATATTTACATACATATCGCAATGTATTAGACCATACCAAATTTTGTTATTAAATTATACATATTAATAGTATTCGTCTATGCAATTACATTATATTAACAAATAATAATGGCAAATGGTAAATAATGACACTGAAAATAGTTTTGTTCAATAAGAAAATCCAGAAATATATTGTTAGTAGTTTTCAAATTAGTGCTAAAAACAAGCTTCTAATGACAGATACTTACTTTTCTTTATGTAATAATCTTCTTGAATTTCTTATAGGTTTTCCTTTGTTCTTCTGAATTGTACCCGCTTTTAGTCCTTTTCAAAAACCGGTAAACTGTTAAAAAATTTAATTCTAATTAATATCCTTTGGCGAATAAATGCTCTGACAACTTCTTTAGAAATCACAGGATAAGTTTTTGTTAAAATAACTAAATTCGATACTACGCCACGTCCTTTTCTTAGTGTCTCTCCGCGATGTTTACGGAATTCTTCCTCTAATTCCCTCGATTGCTTAGTCCAGACGGCCGATGGCATTTGCAGCCCTCCAAAAGAGAGGTGTTTTATCCAGATACTTGCCGGTGGCTCTCCTAAAGTTGTCGTAATTCCATACTGTGATGTAGGAAAACTTTTTTTGCTATTTTTTTTTTTTTGCTATACAATCGGCCAAGTACTCTAGAGTAGAACTCTCAAAATCAGTAAAACTTTCTTTTTCTCACATTCGCTCAAGCAAAAATTCACCTGACATTTCGTCTTCTCCTTTGTTAGTTCCTCCTCCAGTGTCTGCTAAAGATCCTATGGAAATTCCACAGTCTTTCAACACTTTTGCCACAGCATATTTACCATCATCTGAACGCTCAGTATTTGTATTTTTTTTTGCACCATTCCAGGATTTTTCCCAGGATAATCATTTTAATACAGTAAAATGCACTCAAAAGCGTAGTAGGATGATCATTCAGTCCTCTACGAGTCCGAATCTGAAAAAAATAAATTTTCCAGAGAATTCTGATTAATTCTATGATTTAGGATGTATTGAATATTGTGGTTTTTATCTTTTATGTCGCTGAGCAATGAGTGCAGAGATTTAACATACATTATGCATCCTTTCTGGAAAGTTGCAAACGATTAGGAAAAACTTGAGGATTTTTTTTCATCACCACATCTCAGCGTTTTCATCAGCTCTACCATTCTATTCCTCATTTGATCTTGAGCACTCAGGTCTTGACCTTAAGGCTTCCTAGAAGAGCTACCTATATTCTTAGGAACAAAGCTATTCATTATATGAAACCAGTGATCACATACTTCAATAACTTCGACCAATGTTTCTGCATCTGGGTTACTTTTCATCTCATTAAATCTAAGCCCTGACGCCATTATGTGTGATGGAAGTTGTTTCGCTTTCCTTACATTCTGCCTCTTAGTCTTTTCAACATTTAGATGAGTTTCATCGATTGTTAAACTTTTCAAATCTTTAGTTGTCTCAAATCGGATCAGTTCAAATAAAGGACTTTTATTACACATTATTCCTTCACCTAAATGAAAGCTAGTGTCTAAAAGCCAAATCCTCATTAGCTTAAGTGCATGTGGTGCATCAGCGAAGCAATAAATATTCTCTTCTTGTGAGGCTGGATGAGAAAATAACGTTTTATCAATGCGAATTCCCAGTTCATTCCATAAACCTAAATTTCCTCCTAAGTCACGCACACAGGCTTTTACGGTGTATCCAATTCCATACAGTTTAGCTGTAAGAGAATCAAGAATATTATTCGTCATTTTTATAACAAAATCCACGTAAGTTGGCTGCTTCCATTTTTGAAAATAAGCCACGAGCCATGACCACGTGAATTTGTGGAAAAGGTCCAACAATATCATCATATTTCATGTCATATTCAAGAGTTTCCTTCACTTTAACTTCGTCAAATTGTAAGACGACGAGTCACTCAGCGTCATTCAACAAAAGACCGTGCAACCTCTAAAAACTGGAAAACCTTTTCAAGAACGCCTTGGCTCATATCAAATGTAGAGGCCCACTTCTACAAAGTTGAAAGATCAGGTAAAGGGATTTTCAATTCTTTTTTTTTAAGAAGAGGTAGCAACGCTTACTGAAATATCTTAAAGTGAATGCTATAGATATTCCTTCATTTGTCCATTTTACTTTCTTGTTCAGTCCCAGAATTATGTCAATTTGATTCTGAGTAAAGATATTCCTTAGTATATTTCTAGCATAGGCTTTTGAAGAAGCGATGGTTTTCTTTCTTGAGTTTCTTCATACCATTTAAATTTAAAGTGGACTTTTCCCGCAATAGCTTCAACTTTTCTTTATTTAAGGCGTTTAACATGTTTACTTGAGCACACACAAGAGGACGAATGTGTATATTGAGCACAAGAGCACGATTGCTCACTGATCGTTTTCTGATTTGAGATTTCATGAATAAGTTCTTCAGTCAGTTTCTTATTTTCACTTGTTTTCACTCTGTTTACACGTTGCAGAACATTTTCCCTTTTCTCTGGACTTCTGTCTCTCTACCTAACTTCAATGATGGTATGGCAGGAGGTTTCAGATTACTCTGAGGTGTGATATTCCAATAGTTCTTCTTTTAAATCTCTTTCATAATTAGAATCTTTGAAGTGTTTAGAATATACGAAATATATATTTGGCTTCATATTTACCATATCGCCGACATTTCCCCCCCCAATCTCGACAATGTGAACAATCTTTCGGAAAATGATGATATTGTATGTGTCTGGTCTCCGGAAGTGATTTCGTTTTCATCAAACTATTTGTACATACAGCTACTGTACAACGACTTCCTGGCACTTAAGATCCTAAAGTAAATTTTAAATGTAAACTAAATAGTTTATAAACGGGCACGGAAAATAATTACAGTTGTTATGTAGGATGGAGCATAGGAAGTTACCTATTTTAGAAATAAAATAACTTACATAAACTCAAAATATTTATTCACTAACCTTATTAAAAAGATCTCGATCTTGGATAATAAAAATGGATATTAGTGTTTCTTACTTTCTCTATATCTTACAGGTAGATAAAATATTGTGATCGTAAAAAAAANGCTGTCAATGAATACAAACAGTTATATCGTCTCACATATTAGTTATAGAGGATTGAATTATATTTTAAATTTTATATAATCTTACAGTTAGAGAAAGTATTGTGTTCGTCAAAAAAATTTAACTCAAGATTTTGATTAATCTAGACGTTTTATGACCCCCTGAATCCACAAAATTTGTTTTTGATTTTCCGTCCGTCTGTCTGTATGTATGTACCTCCAACTAGAGCCTAAACTATTTTACCGATCAGGCTAAAACTTGGTGTCTAGGGTTTTCATAGGGTTTCCCCGAGGGGTTTTAGGAATTGGATATCTAACCATAAAATTAAGGGTAGTTTACTGAAGGGCAAAAGTGAAAAACTCAATTTTCTCAAAATCGGCTCCAATGATTTTGACTACATTTTTTTTATACACATTTATAAATATTATAAACAAAATGGTTACTCTCAATATTTTTGCAAACTGAATTTAAGGACTCCGGTCTGATGCGTAAACGAATTTTATTTTATCATATCTTCGGAACTATTTGAGGTATGAAATTATTTATCGTTATAAATATGTAGATCTATTTATAATACAAATAATTTATTCAAAGCATAGTTTTATAAAACCAATAACTTTCAAGCTATACGGAAATATTTATATTTTTTCAGCTTTTCTAACACAAAATGTTAAATATTGCGACCTTAAAAAAACTTACCTAAAATGTTGATGCATGTAGACGTCTCGTGACACCCCAAACCCTAAAAAGTTGGTCTTTGTATCTGTTCAAACTTAAAATTAAGAGTAGTTTAATAAAATACAAAAAGAGAAAAAATCTATGTTCTCAAAATCAGCTATAGCGATTTTGATTAAAATTCGTATCTAGGTGATGATTAATATAATAGTATCAATAAACTGTATATTTTCATTTTACCATGAAAATGAATTTAAGGGTACTTTACAGAAGCTGAAATTTCCGTATCTCCGCAGCTATTTGAGATACTAAATAACTTTTCATTGCAAAATTGTAGTACAATTAAAAATAAAAAAACTTTTCCATGAAATATATTTTTATAAAACCAACAGTTCTTGAGATATTGGCAAATATATTAATACAATTTTGTGAGCTTTAGTTGTAAAGAGATACTACTTAAGCTTTAACGTAATAATGCTTCAATGCCATAGAGTAATTAAATATAAGTAATTCTCTCAAAAGTTGGCTATTTTTCCTTTAACCTCTTAGGATAAATGTTTGTAAAACGATGATATATATCCATTTTGGACTCAATAGTCAATATTTACATTTTTTTATTGGTCAAAATTTATAAATGAGGAATTTAATAGCAATGCGATGATATGAATATGTGAAACACATAATAAAATATCGAAAATGTTAAGCGGAAGTCGAAATTTTAATAGACCCAATATTGATCTTTTTTCTTTATTATCGGTTCAAACATACAAATGAGAACATTAGTTCTTTAAAAATAAAACTATAAAATTTAAAACCGGGACTCAAAAAATGTTTTACATAAGTATAGTGCAATATATTCTTGGGTTTGCTAGTGTATATTCGGTCGGGGTTCAATCCTCGGTCCCGGCACAGATTTATCTGATTACCAAACCCTTCCTTCACCTCTGACAAGACATATTGTGAATGTTGGGAATGCCAGGCCTCCACCGTGGTTCGGATCCCACGTTAAATTGTAGGTCCTCCATTTCATCTCACAATCACCCTACCATTACACATTAGCGTAAGTGCGTACAGCTCGAACGGGTAGTAAGACGCGGTACTAATACTAATAATAATAATAATAATAATAATAATAATAATCAAACATTAGCTTATAATATTTGCGAAAATTACTGTGAATTACGAGACTATTTCACGAAAATACCGAACCTCACGAATATAAACTGACAGAACAATACACAATAAATAGCCTACCTACAGTAGCCCCATGGCTTCTTTGGTGCTGATTGACAGCTCACAGCTGACAGCCTTAAAAAGCTACCAGACCAAAATTACGTATCCCTACCCCGAACCATATGATCTGCAAAAAACATGTGTTTAGTAACCGTCACTTTTGACAGTCAATATTTAAGTATATACCTAAATATTGACTGTCAGAAGTTAGCTGTGAGCTGTCAGTCAGCACCAAAGAAGCCGCGGGGCTATACTATGTGGACTGTAGCGGTAAACTGGCTACGAGTGACGTGCGCAAATCTATGCGCCAGCTAACGAGGAAACCTTTATTTAGTAACCTTGGGCGATGCCAGCAGGTATTGCGATATCAATCTCTTGCCCTCCTAATTAACTTAGTACATTTTGAATTGTTACGAGTGTATGAATGTATGTTGTTTTAATATATTTATCTGCATACTCTTCTCAGGGCACGGAAATAAGTTTTGTTAATTGATCAAGTTTTTATAGCCTCATTTCCTGCCAGCAGGCGATTATTAATTTCAGGTTGTTTTGTACACCTGGCCTTCAACTAACATTTTACCGGAGTCACTGCACTCCGTGTATAAATTATGTTTATATTTTTTTGTTTCCATATACTTGGGAGTTTTCTAGTTACTGAATAAAACTATTATTATTATTATTATTAGCATCGCGTCTTACTACCCGTTCGGGTTATACGCACTTACACTAATGTGTAATGGTAGGGTGATTGTGAGATGAAATGGAGGACCTACAGTTTAACGTGGGATCCGAACCCCGGTGGAGGCCTGGCATTCCCCCACATTCACAAGATGTCTTGTCAGAGGTGAAGGAAGGGTTTGGTAATCAGATAAATCTTTGCCGGGACCGAGGATTGAACCCCGGCCGCCAGCATAGAAGTCTGACACCTTACCCCCTAGACCGCCAGGTCACTTTGAATAAAACTAAACTTGTCAAAGTATCTCCTCCTTTCTTCTCTATTTGGGTACTTGGATATAATTCTAGAATTTATGACACCGATGCCAATTATTTTTTTACTTATCATATTCTGAAAAATTTAAAAATGACACCTGAACACGGGGATCGAACCCGGGGCCATTGGCTTAGTACGCCAATGCTCTCTAACCACTGGAGCATTGGTGTACTAATCCAAAGGTCCCGGGCTCGATTCCCGTGTCCAGGTGTTATTTTTCAATTTTCAGAATATATCTAAGAGGGATTATCCCCACTAAAATGCATAAATAATAGATTTGGTTATTTGATTTATGTTCTATTTGTTGTGAACTTAAATGATTAAGACTTAGTATTAAATTATATGTACCTATTTAAAAAAAAATCTAAAATATTAAGAAAAATATTTGGCTTCGTGTTTGTCGTTTGTCAAAATATATACCTGATCATGCCGTTACCTTACGGGGTAGGCAAGAAACAGAAAAAAAAAACTTCATATACAGTCCATCCTCATTAATTTTCTCCACACTTCCCTATCCTTGCGTTCTTCTTGACCTTAAACAACATCCATACACAGAATCATACATGCTCTCTTATTCCTAATTCTCTTAACCTCTCTCTTCTTCCCACCTTCGTCTACAACATCTAGCCACGTATAAACGACATGACCATGTGGACAAGATTAATACGTGAATCAAAATGAATACTATTATGGCAAATATTAAATATAAATAATCAAAACACTAAATACAAATTCTAATCCAAAGCAAAAGTAATTCTGTTTTGAGTGTTAAAAACAGATTTTGATCATTTTCCGTTAATATTAGTGATAAGTAGCGAAATAACGTAATGATGAAAATCTGGTAACTTTCCTTTTATTATTAAATTAGCAGATATGATTTTGATCATTTTTTATTAATCAACGTTATATTTTATAAACAATCCTTTTCGTTGGTTAAAACTTTTTTTCCTAATACCTAGAATGGTTTTGTCACGCAACGTTTTGATTGGTTGACCAACATCATAAGTGAAGCGTTTTTACAGTTTTTGTACAAAAAAAAAATCGCCTAAATATATAAAATACTTTTTTACAGTAGGAACAGAGTTAATTCTCATCACATGGTAATCTAAATATTTATTGACTAGCTCTTAAGCGTGTCTTAGAATTTAATGAAAACTTTGTATATTCAATTAAAAAGTTTCTCCATATAATTTTAATATGTTAAAGTCAAATGATTTATTTTGACGATTTGTTGTTATTAAAGTTGTAAAAAAAAATAATCCTGACTTTCTCGAGTCACCATGACATATACGGGCTCCGAGATTACTTCTCAGTTGTCCACCCTTACGGCACTAAGGAGAAAGTCGTGTTCGAAAATATAAAGTTTTTTAAAAAAATCATTTCTAAATATATCAATTGGAATTTCCCGTCTTCAAAATGTACGTGTCTTTTATATATACACGCTGATTTTCGTTGGAAGAACAGTAGAGAAAACTCAAATCATATTTTATTGTGGTCAACATTGATAAAATTTTACCATATGATTTGTGTTATTTTATAGGTATTGGTAATATCTATCAAAAGTAACATCTGCAGAAAACATGACTTGATGTATGAATATATTAAAATTATTTTGGTAACTTTAGTAACTAACTTCTACTGTTCTTCCTACCAAAATCATACTACCCCGTAATCGACCATGGGAGAGACGCTACAAAAGCCACCACTAACCAGACAATAATACCAATGGGTGCGTATAACCCGAACGGGTAGTAAGACGTGGTGCTAATAATAATAATGGTCCCACCTGTTTTTTAACTCTTTAATCCAGCAGCCCACCACTCCACTCCACTCCACTAAAATAAAACACAGACTAAACACATTTGTCCCTACTAGACGGAGCTTGATTGTTGGTAGAACAGGAAGAGGGGGGTAGGAGGGGGGGGGGAGAAATTGATATATAATAAAACTCGTTTTTATCGTCCCCAAAGCTTGGGAGAAATAAATTTGAATATTATAATTGGTTTTATAAGAAGATAAAATGATTCTAACAGGATACTTTAATTACATAATTATTAGATTGTATAACGTAAAAATACTCATTTGTTGAGAGATGTATAATTTTACCGTAACATTTAGAATACCGTTTTTAAAAATTGTACAAATAATCTTAATTAAAAAAAAGAGAGTATTAATGATTGGAGAGCTTAGTTACAAACCTAGCATAAATAAACCAGCACATATTTTTTTTTTGTAACAGATCAGGTNACGATATATTTACAACTATATTACTACAATAGCCCCATGGCTTCTTTGGTGCTGATTGACAGCTCACAGCTGACTTCTGATAGTCAACATTTAGGTATATACCTACATTTTGAATGTCAGAAGTAACAGCTGTTAAACACATGTTTTTGCAGATCATATGGTTCGGTGTAAGGATACATAATTTGGTCTGGTAACTTTTTAAAGCCGTCAGCTGTCGTCTGTCGTCTGTCAGTCAGCACCAAAGAAGCCACGGGGTGACTGTACCTAATTTAGATTGACCTTTCAAATCTAACAGACCTCTTAACATGTTCATATTTATGTTTAAATCATACTTAAATATTAAATAACAATATTTGTACAACAAACAAACACAAGGGTAGGTTCACAATTTATTGCAATTTTAGTCACGAATTTACTTTCTTCTGACAACACGAAAATTCCCAGAAGCCTTCCCTTTCCCCGAACCGTTCTCCATCTTCCAGTGTGACTGGAAGAGTCTTATTTAGAGTCTCTGGTAGTAATAGGCACAACAAGGCACCTAGCATGGAGAGTGTGCCTAGCACTAGATCGGGGATCGCCCTCCAGTATGTCGCCTGGAGACAAAGAATATTTGTTAACAGCAATGATTGCGTCCAACGTATGACACCTGTAAAAACGATAGGACATCCGAGAATTCTGTGGGCATCTTAGTAGCCTTGGTTCATGCCCCGAGAGTTTATTTTACTAGCCAGTCACTACTAATTATTATTAACTCTTGAGTCACGTCTATAATATTCGTATATAAAGCGATTTAAATTAACACCATCTACATTTCAAAAACAAACAAAAAAGTTGAAGAAGTCCAAAAAATGTATTTCCCGAAATCAAAGACCATTGATAATAAATGTGTTTGGAACGGATATCATAACAGACATATTGTAATAAATGGTAAATTGTAAAAATAAAGAATAAAGAAATAATGCTTAGACAACCAAAGGAAAATATATTTTTATTTATTATTATTATTATTATTAGCACCGCGTCTTACTACCCGTTCGGGTTATACGCACTAACGCTAATGTGTAATGATGGTAGGGTGATTGTGAGATGAAATGGAGGACCTACAGTTTAACGTGGGATCCGAACCACGGTGGGAGGCCTGGCATTCCCCACATTCACAAGATACCTTGTCAGAGGTGAAGGAAGGGTTTGGTAATCAGATAAATATGTGCCGGGACCGGGGATTGAAACCCGCCCCCCAGCACAGAAGTCTGACACCTTACCCCCTATACCACCAGGTCACCTTTAAAGTTCCTATTAAATTTTATAAATTAATTATTAGATCTTACATACATTTTTTTTCTTCTATCATTAAATTGTCAAAAAATAAACTAAGTAAGTGGGTTGTCTTAAATTATCATCTTGGGTTATGAATTAATCTGTCTATAACCGGGATTTGTTTGCAACAAATAGACCTATTGGAACAAAGTTTTGAAACATAAACCTCTGTGTTCTATTTTTATCTTCTATTGTTCGGACTACACAAATGTCCACGCCTTTGACGTACACAGGCCAAGTGAACTTGAATATTTTTATTGCTACAGCTTTGGAATGCTGGGCCTGAAATTTCTGGTTTGATTCCTCGTTTTATATATATAGCAAACTTAACTCTAACCTTGGCAGTGATAATTAATATTCATACTGATTTGTGAAACATAAAATAATTGAATTTCATAAAATATATTTTTTATATTTTGTTTTAATAAGTTCCCAAATAGATTGTTTGGTTAAAAATTGCTACAGATATACTCCAGTTGAAGTAGTATGGTTCAATGAACATAACAAATATGGCTAAAAAAAAAAGTATATGTATATCAAATAATCCAAAGATTAATAAATAAAACCTCGGTCCCGGCACAGATTTATCTGATTACCAAACCCTTCCTTCACCTCTGACAAGACATCTTGTGAATGTGGGGAGTGCCA
>CABEEJ010010045.1:0-15804 GCA_901482245.1 Timema douglasi
TTTGTTTTTAGCCACCTTTACCTTCTTCAAAATATGACAAAATACCTCAAAACCAAAAACTAGGATTTAATTAAAGAGATGTAAGATATTATGATGAATTTAATATCCAAGGTGTTATATATGTTAATTTAAATAATATGATATCCGGATGCGGCTATAACTATAATTAACTAAGATAATAGCTTGGCTATTTAATCCAACATTATATGTGCATTCGTACAGTTGGTAGCATGAAGCCCTCCCAAGTCAAAGGTGGCCGCTTTATCTGATAGCTTGTAATCTTAAATGATCATAATGCAGCTAAAGATTTCCACACAGACTGCCTTAAAATATGATTGAAGAATTACCCTTGGAAAGGGACTACTCCTTAAGAGCTCAGTGGTTAGAGCATTGGCGTGCTAAGCAAAAGGTCCTGGCTTCAATTCTCGTGTCCACGGGTCAATATCAAATATTATAATACAAGATATCATTAAAGTTTTAAAAATAAAAAGAGCTAATTGAATGTAACTTTTCTGAAATCAAACTAAACATTCTGAAATTGCATGCTATCTGGACTCGAGATTCAAACAAACGGCCCTTAAAGAAAGGGGTAGTGTTCTACTCCACCAAAAATTCAGTAACATAGATATAAGAGTTGGGTCAAATCCAAATTACTTAAAGTCTCAAATTTTTAATCCAAATCTTAAACACATGGTAAACAAGATTCTTTCCCACGTTGATAGTTGTCTCTTGTCTTGCCTAAGCCTGATTTTGTTCGCCTCAATTCTTTAGTTGCTGCAAAAAAATTACCAAACCAATTCCTTTTTTGTTAAAGTTGTCATGTTATACTAAATTACTAATAAGCAACATAATAACTCTAAACCTCCAACATTAAAAAAAAAATGTTTATCCCAAATTTGACAATTTTTTTGAATTCTTGAATTTCAAATACCATAAAGGCCCCATCCTTAACATACACAAATCACCTTAGGACAGCATATTCACATTTATCTGAGGTAATAAAAGTATTAACTAATCAATTATGAAGTCTTAAAGGAAAAAACATATACAGTCAACTCTGGTCATAATGAACATCTACGGACTCAGATAGTTTGTCCAAAGTTCACTAAAACAGATTTTTATTCTTTTTAATCTGGGAGTAGTGGGTTAGCTACCTTCAAAATAAGAGTTCAAATACAATCGCTCTTTATTGAAACCTATTAATTGATCTTTAAAAAATCTGTTGTTTACTGTATACTGTTTTAATTAATATTTTACAGGTCCTTCTGTTGAGTCTGTGCCATGCATCCAAAAAACTAAACTGAGTATAAAAGTTTTGTTTTTTTAGTTTCATATACCCTGTAGATTCTCGAAGAAAGGGATTAGTGAAAACAATCACTAGATGGCCACAGACTTGCATTCACTGTCCTGTAACTCCTGTCGTGTTAATTCAACTCAGAAGATCGTCTTCCTTTACTTGTCGCAGACAAAGGTATTAAAACTTAAGCCAGGTCAATGAGTACAGTGACTGTTTAAGCTCAACACTTCCCCTCTCCCACTCCCCCATCCGTACTTTGTCAAGCTTTGTGATACCTAAACAAGAACTCAGAGAATTGGTGTCTTCAATTTCAAACAACCATCAAGTTATGTTTTTAAATAATTATGATGTTAGAATGACATTTATTATTGAAAGTTTCAATTTTTCTGTTCACTGAAAGCAAAGTTGAGAGTTCTTCATATACAAATTTTTTAACACACATTGAAATGTGTTTGGGCTGGGGCCAATGAATTAGGTTCACTGTTGCCGAATGTTCGCTACAGCCGAGTTCACTAAAACCAGAGTTGACTGTGTATTCAGTATTTGAGGTACATTTTGTTATATTTGGGAGAAGGCACATGAAAGTTGGATAGGAACATATAAAAGGGAACTAATACATTGCTTCTACTGGACAAAGAGGTAATTGTTGCCGCTTGGAGAAAATCCCTTGACCTAGTTTTCATTCTATTAGATCTCATGAGGAGGAAGTGTGGAACATGAAACACAATTTCCTAAAATGGGAAATAGAATAGATAAGAGTTATTATTTAATATAATACTAGAGCAAAAAAGTTGAAAAAATTAATATCTCACTTTAAAGTTCACTATGTCTTGGTCGTAAGAATATCCTCGACATAAATGCCAGTTACATTTGTCTTTGGCGGCGTGAGTTCCAATATCTTACTGAACAGCAAGTACAGATCAATAGTGTTGAATGGAGATACCACATAGTTCTTCTTGATGCATGGGCCCCATGAAAGGAAGAATGGCCGCATATTCGACTCCGAGTTGTCGTAGCCATGGAGACCAAACACCATTTTAGGTGACACTGTGGGATATTGAATTAAATTCATTTATTTAATTTATTTGAGATTTAGCATGCACTTTATTAATATAATAATAATATTTATAGTTTGATATTTTTATTTATTCTCTACACTGGTACAAATTTCTATACAAGTGCTTCCTAAGCTTTCTTTAGACACGCTACTCTCTAAGGACCATGGACTAACCTTCCCTACAGCCCTTCATAAAAAACAAAAATACAAACAAACCTGCTACCTGGTAAATTATAAGCGGGGGTTACAAAATTCAATAAATATCTATTGGTATTTAGAAAAGCTTTGTTTATCACACTTACTGATATCAAAACATATTTTAAAACCAGTTAGACTCATAGCTAAGTCACGTACCCCAGTCTAGGGAAGAATGGTTTAAGCCACTCTTCATAAACAAGAATAAATTCTCAATAACCTATAAGATACAATATAAAATACAGACTAAATATTGTCCCCAATGGTAATGTAACTTAGGGACCTCCCGGACCCATGGTGAGGTTCACTAACCACTCGACCCTAAGCTACATCCTGACCCCATCAACAGGGAAACTCATCTACATACAATTTAAAATCAATTTTAAAACACTCGTGAGTTTGTTACTCGGTGGTGACGGAGGAGTGGGTGAAATCCACCCCTTTTCAATTCATACACAACCCGTTTAAACCCCTTGGTGAGAGGGTAGATGGAAGGGTGGGGGTCATTGAATCATGGAGTTAATAACCGTGAGCTGAATGATTATATGAAGGAGTGCATGCTGGGTAGAGAGACGTCCGTTAGAACATCAGAGGCTGTGTGGGATTGGTTGAAGTAAATAAGGGAAGGGGGATTCCATGTGCTTTCATCGATTTACCTATTTATAATTGAAAATACTAATGGAGGGATTTGATATCGAAATAACAGTGTCGAGACTTCACTCATTTCTTTCCTGGGGACTTCACTCATTTCTAGTGTCGATACTATCTAATAAGTTTAACCATAGTGGATAAAAGCAAGATAATATTGCTACATTTCAGGATAAATGATGGGTGGATATGAAAATAAATATTAGATTACCCCCACAACTAAATACATTGTACCAACTCGATTCTAGCCAAAGCTACTAATAGTAGGCCTACGAATGACAAAAATTAATAAATAGAAATAATGTACTATATAATAAAAAACCGTTATAAAATGAATGGTAATAGCTTGATCTATTCAAGTGAAGGTCACCCAGCTCGTATTCAGCTGCATAAATACATAATTAATAACACCTGGAGTATTGAACTCCTTAAGATAGTGCAACAATACTCACTTTACACTTGTCAACTTGGTTACATAAATATAATCCTACCTACTACCGAATGCACCTCGGTCGTGTTTAACACAACGTGGAAATTAGAATAAACTAATTAGTAATTTCATTAGATTTTATAAGAATAAAAGCAATTTTGGTCATACTATAATCTCCTCAAAAATAAAACACTCCTTTATTTGAAACATTAAATAAAAAAATCATCCTCGACTCTGACTTCAAGGCTAGCATATGTTAAATTTGAGTGAAACAAATAGCAAAACAGAATTTATAACAGTGAAATATTGGGTAAGAAAATATTTAAAAGATACACACAAAATCTAGAGTGTGTTGTCCTAAATGTGATAACTCTCTATATACCTGAGACAAGCTCTTAAATTGCTTATTAACTAAAAGTCTTCCAACTGGTCAGCCCTACAGAGCTTGAAAGAGTTGTAGGATCCAGTTAGAGCCTTTGAGATGTGCGAGCTGAGCAATGGTAGGTGCACCAGACCGGAAAGGGTGTTGGACTGTGGAGGGCGCACTGACTTATCATCATCACATGTTGATCAATTTTATACACACTGGCTTAATATATTGTACGAGCCTGTCTATGATCAATTCGTTATGCAAAATGTAACCCATAAAGGAGATCAGTCAAATCGTAAGACATGAACTGGGGAGGCCCTGGTTGCCACCTTATTGCGTGTCATTAAGTTGATTGATCTGGAAAAGCTTTTAAGACTAAGCTTCAGAATGTTGGCCTCACGTATACCTGGAATATCGTAAGTTAACCGACAACTGCCAGGGTTATTACCACCCCCTACTGATATCATAACAGAGTTATCCTCATTGGTTGTCTCTATCCCACCTCTTGTTTGCTGCTTTTACTTTCTATGATTAGTTGTGGAACTGACCACGAACCCACGGGGTCTAAGAAATATGTATTATATTCCAATTTTAGCATTTAAGGCCCAAAGTATGTAAAACTAAGTTTTCATTAAGTTCACTCATAGTTATCTGTTTTAATTTTTAAATTTATATCAGGTTACCAAGCAAATAGGAAAATTCAAACTTAGCATTTAGGAATAGTTGTGAATATCATATTTCTAAAGTACTTTATATGATGACAACAATAATGCTGGAATATTAATTTACAATACATTTAACACACTAACTACTATTACTAGCTAATTTCCATTATCAGGACTCACTTCTTTAAAAATGCCACATGAATATTATGCATTCAATTATTTGTTCTAATAAATAATATTATTAGAGAAAAAACTGGAGCTATAATACTACTTAACAAACAAAACCCAATGTAGTTATATAATTTTTGTGCTAATAAACATTTTTTATGGTTGTATAACATTTATCTAATTAGTAAGGAAACATAAAAATAAGATGTTAAAGGAAAGGTCAGAGAGAAAAAGATTTTATTATTAGAAGTGAAATCCATTCCAACGTGCATAGATTGGATTTTAAAAATATCTTGAAAAAAAATAATTTATGAACTATCATTAAAATACTTATTTTTTAAAAGTATTTCAATCAATTTTTCGTTCAAATCTACTTTAAGAATTTCACAATTGGTAGAATCACTCAATTTTCTCGATAGCTTGTTTCACACAATGTGCTCGTCAAAGAAGGCTTGGATCAAAACATTGCTTTGATTTTCTTTTCCCCACTATATTAAACAATGTTGTCTTACCAGAGCCTACTTATTAAAATTTTTAAATATTGTGGTCTAAAATTGACCTAAGCTCTAAATAGTTTAAGGTGTTATATCCCATTAGAATGGACTTTCATTTACAATACGATCAGGGGTTTTAAATCTTGTCAGCTGTACGAAGGGTTGTTTTTCCTTAAAGGTTAAATTTACAATCGTTCTCTATGAAAATTAGGTTTTACTTATTTTAAATTCAACACTAATCATCAATAGAGCACACTAGCTTATAAGAAAACGCGTTTTTTCAAAAAGTGTTCTACGATAATGAAATGGAATATCAAGCATGATATTTTTTATCATCTATAGTTCCAGCCCTAGGTGCAGTACTATATCCTTTTTTTTAAATTTTAGCTTCATACAACATTATAACTGATCCAGCGTTTCTATGGTGAAAGCCATATTTCTGATGGAGATATTGAGATCAAATTTCAGTTTTAAATTTACTTCTTCCTCCAACTGCTCTTAAAATATCCTACTTGAACATTCTTAGTACAATATTCAGTTGTACATTTCCTTCCCGCTCCTTGCGCTTTGCAATGTCCTCCTAGTTGAGCATACTTAGTAAAATTTTCAGGTTTACATTTCTATTTCCCTTCATGTGCTTTACAAGTCCTCCTAACTTACCTTTCAAAGTACAGTTTTTAGTTTTTTTTTATATTCTTTCCACCACCATGTGCGAAACAATGTCCTCATGCCTGAACCATCTTAATACAGTTTTCCATTTTACATATACTTCCACCTCGATGTGCATTACAAAGTCCTCTAAGCTGAGGCTTATTAGTAACCATTTAGAATCTTACAATACCTCCAAGTACAAAACAATTTCCACCTTTAAAAGGATACTTACTACAATTTTTGTTTTAAATTACCATCCCCTTTCAAGTGCTGTACAATGTCCTCCTACCTGAGCACCCTTAATACAATTTTCAGTTTTACATCTCTTACCTCCCACATGTTCAATACAATAACCTCCTTTCTTAGCACTCTTACTATAATTTTAAGTATTAAATTTCCTACCCCCTCCATGTACTATACTTTGTCCTTCTACCAGAGCACCTTTAATACAAGTTACTGTTTTACATTTCCTACCTCCTTTATGTGCAATACAATATTATCCTTTCTTAGCACTCTTACAACATTTTTAGTATTACATTTCCTTCCATCTCCATGTAATTTACAATGCCCTTCTTTCAGTGCATTTCTAACACAATTTTCAGTTTTATTATGTATTCCACCTCCATGTGATAAACAATGTCTAACTTTCAGTGCATACTTACAATTTGTAATTTTATATTTCCGTCCTCCTCCATGTTCAAAACAATGTCCTCCTTTCAGTGCATACTAATTACAATTTACAGTCTTACAATTCCTTCCCCCTCCATGTGCTGTACAATGTTCTTCTACCTGAGCACTCTTAGTACCATTTTCAATTGTACATTTCCTTCCACCTCCATGTGCATTACAATATCCTCCTGCCTTAGCACTCTTAGTACAATTTTTAGTTTTACATTTATTTCCCCCTCTATGTGCAATACAATGTTCTCCTTTATGAGCATACTTAGTACAATTTTCAATTTTACATTTCCTTCCCACTCCACGTGACTTAAAATGTCCTCCTTTCTTAGAATACTTTTCAAATTTATATTTGGCCGCTTCGGTTGATAATAAAAATACGCCTAGTTTAGGATGTTTACTTGATGCCATATTGATTTCTCTATAATCTTTTAATTCCTCATCTGTTAAATGATTATCTGAGCAAGGTCGTACTTTATATAAATTTTCATTAATCGCAAATTCTTGTTCATTACCATATTTTGATTGATCGGAATTTTTAAAAAGCAGTCATATATTCTGTTGTAATATTTTTCTTTAATTTAAAACATAATCTTTGTGGTAAAAGGTTCCTGCACTCTGATTTCTTGTATAAAAAATTAAAAGATAAATCTTCATTCTCATTAACAGATTCAATATTCGAATTAAAATCAGAACTTGTTTGTACAAGTATGTTTGACTGTAATATCCCACTTGACATAGTAGATTGAACTTGTTCCAGTTTAATCTGCTAGCAGAGATAGAGCAGATAATTAAATTATGATACAGATATTTAAAAATATAGATATTAAAATAATAACAGCACCTGCCTTAATATCCCTTTGGGCTATAGGCTAAGTACTATCTACACTAATGAACTAGGAATATGGTAGGTTATGATCTTAAAGGAACTGAACCAACATTTATCGACCAAAATTATGACCTCGACTTCGCCGTCATCTGAAGTTTAGCTTGAACCCTAAATATCTCAAAAAAATACAAAAAAGGGTCCAAATATCATAAAAATAAATGAATATGATAACGAAAAAAATAGGAGTGAGCTGTATGAGTAATAGTTTTGAATGCTGGGTGCACAAAAGAAACCCAGGGCACGCAACTAAATCCAGGTGCGGGGAAAACATGACGGTCGGTCTCCAGAAATATAAATATAATAATAATATTTAAAATTAAGGAAGGAGTACAGTGATAGTTTCTAAACCTAAGGGTATTTTCACCAACAATAACATTAAATTATTATTATTTAGCACCACGTCTTACTACCCGTTCGGGTTATATGCTTTAAGTACTAATTACGCTAATGGATTAGGAATTGGGAAGGTTTAATTAGAGGAAGTGAACCCGCATTTGCATGGAGGGAGAGTTGAAAACCATCTAGGAAAAAACCACACCAGTTCACCCGACCGAGATCTCCCCGTCCTCAGCAGTCGAGCTCAACACGACTAGCGCGTTAGCCAACTACGCAACCGAGGCGGGTAATGACATTAAATAAATTGCAAGAAGTGCATGTATATGTTTAATATAAATATCAGAATTTAAAAAATAAATAAATATATATTCATGTAACAAGTTAAAAGTATTTTTTATGTAGACATATATAATAGCTCCTACAATCTTCGTTAAATTCACAATCTGCAATGAGCTAGAAGAATTTAGTTAAAATTGTCTTTATTTTCAATAAAACAACAATTTTTTAGAATATATACAACAAAGAATCATTTAACTTATTATTTTTCGCCTGAACTTTGCATACAAAGTTACTCAATACTAACCAATACAAACTATGTAACTATCTAACATCTGCATTCTATTACTCATAATTATTCAACATAGTCAAAATGAGCAACGTCCTCAAATTTCTAATACATCTAATATATCTATATATCATAATTATTCAAAATAATTAAAATAAGCATCATCCACAAATTCCTAATATATCCCATAATAACCTAAAATCATATTACCTTACATTTATCAATCACAATATTAACAATACAGGAGAGTAATCAAGAACAATGAATAAGAACATCTAACTTAAACATTATGTAGACAAGAAAAATCTAACCAGCATAATAAAAAGGCGAGATTCCAAATTTATATTTTAGATCTTTTCTTTTATCTATAAACTCAACAGTGATATCCCAAAATTCAAACTAGACTAATATAAATAAATTAAATCATTTAAATACAACGTGAAAAATGTAGGTTCTATAAGATTCAAACAGTTACTAATTTGAAATAATAACCTGTCAAAAAAGAATTTTGAAAAATAACAATAAAAAATATTTACGCCGAAAAGAAATTTACCCTGACATGTTTTAAATAATGCTGAAGCCTTGGCTTCATCCGATTAAGTCTAAGCAATGTCCAAGAGTGCCGGATGATTTCCTACGCCGTTCATATATATGATTTGCAAAACTCAGGGAGCACAGAACAAAGGAAGAAAAAGGGAGGGGAACCAAAGAGTATCATACATCGGGAGAAAAATGCGAGTGACAGTACGAGCTTCTAATTTCTCGATGCAATTGGAATGTTTGGGCGCTTTGTGGGACAAGCATTTTATTCTCAAGTTCTTTGGAATAGCTTGAGCGACCTCTAGCGGGCGTGGTTCGATTCTTAGGCGGAGTTGATCAGTTGTCTGTGCGGTGGAATTGCGGTCGGGAGTGTTGTCGTCTCTCTCGGTTCAGAGTACAGCGCCGTCAAGATGGTGAAATGGGGTTAGTATTTGTTATCGTTGACTTGTTCTCTTTTTTCTTGTAGCCAAATGCTACAAGCTGAGCACAAAACTATCGCGTTAGCTATCTACACCCCCGCGGTAGATCTTCAAATAATTTAAACTTGTTGACAAATGAGACATTGACATAACCTGAAACTGTTTGACCTTTAGTTTAGCGCACCAATGCTCTAGAGTGATACCACAGCAAATGTCTAAGCGGACCCTTTGTACGACCATTGATTTAAACATTGGTTGTGTGTGATTATTTATAATGTGTTTAAAGGTACACTGACAACTTTAGCAGCTTAAAATAGAAAAGAAATGTCATTATCTAGTAAAATAGTTTTCTTAAAATAGAAATAATTAATAAGAATTCTTATATAAAATTATTTGTGATTTCAATAATTTACTTTATTAGAACAACAAAATTAAAAGTTCTATTACCAGAAGTAGTTATATTATTATTTGTTTTAAGTTATTAAAAAAAAGTCTAAGTAGACTAGATTAGGCCTACTGCCGACGAGGAGATCAAAGTACGAATCTCGGTCGTGTGACTGGAGGTGGTTTTTCCAAAATAGTTTTCCGCAACAATGCAGGTGGTACGCTTTCTTTAAATATAACCATCCTAATCCTAAAATACATTAACGTAATTAGTACATAAGTATATAACCCGAACGAGTATTAAGACGTGGTACTAAAAAATAAAGTTAAAATTATAGCCGAATACCTCAGATTTGTCCACCGGGGTGAAGTGTTATATGTTCGAGTCCATAATTCCTAGAGAGAAATCATATAACTTAGTTTCAGTCTTCTCAATTTCATCAACAGAATTTGAGGTGTCGGACTCATCCTATAGATACAACACAAATAAACATTTCTCATTAAAAACAAACAAAATGGGCCGCATATATATTATCTAAAGGGATTGCATCATTATGAAGTAAATATTATATACACATCACAGGTTTCTAAAATGTAAACCTATCAGGGTTAAGTAAAGTATCTTGATATTTGGTCCTCCTAAATAATTTGAACTAACTCTATTGGAGAAAACATTGCAGCATAATCATAACTCTAATAAAACGTTGTACCTGCAGTAAAGAATGAAGACTAAAGGTTTTTTTTAAGGTTTTCAACCGCGAGAAAAGATATCACTTGTTGGTGATCCAAGGTATTGTAAGATCTAAGTGATACTGTTGAGTGTACACTTCAAACCCAAGATTTGACTTCCTCCTGGGTTTTTAACAGTGGGAATATTTAAAACGTTTTGCAGTGAAAATCCAGAAGACAATTCAACTCGAAATAATTATTAAACCCTGAATAGATGTATCTGGAATTTTGTTACAACCAGGGTAGGTCTGTACTTGGAGAATCATGAAGATATGGGGAATTATTGGTGTCTGAAAAAAAGGGGGGGAGGGAGGGAACAGGATAGATAGGAAATTACATTAAAAAAATACTTTAATATATACATATATATATTTGTGTGTTAAAAAAATACTTTAATATATACATATATATTTGTGTGTTTGGGACATGGCAAGTTTATTTAACCTTAGGTGCTACGGGCCGATCTGATCGGCTTCTACTGCTAATGTTAAAAGTACCTGAGCCGATGAGGTCAGTTTTTCAGATTTGAACCAGTTTTCACTTTATCTGAGAGATAGTGTAAAAGTGTAATAAAACTGCACAGAGAACATTTCCCTCTATTATTTTACATAAGGTTGTCAACAAAAATCAACCATAAATATTTGTTATTGAAACTGGAAATTTAGTAAATTCACAATTACATGGACACGTACTCAATGTGCTAAGTGCAACGCAAATTTACATATGAGCTGTATAGAAAAACATAAGTGTGGCTCACATTCAAACTGATGTAAACAGTTTTCAAATACACTGGTTAAATTGTTATGAGATTAGAAAAATATACTATATAGAGTTTTATGTAATGTCGTGTGAATGAAAAAATGAAATTATTCATTAACTAAGGTTTTTCTGAAAAACATTCATAATATGTAGGTCTAAATATTTATTCATGAGGTAAGCAATATCGCCCTTAAAATATCTTATGTATATAAAATAAAAAGTTGTGTAATTACTACGGTATTTATAATCACATATATTAAAAACTTTATTTTATTGTATACAACTAAATGCACAACAAAAAAATAATATTGAAGTGTATATATAATATTGTAACCTTGTTACAACATGAAACAAAATAAGTCTTATCACTCACCTAGCCAGCCCCAGTTGACTCGTTCCGACTCGTCTACAATAAACCCGAGATGCTCTCCACTACAAAATCCACATTCAACTGAGCCAAAGTTCTAGGCTCGCCGCTAGCCTTGTTGAGAGAGCCTCCCTTCCCTTCAAACAAGTGAACAAGCAGACAAGCCTTGGCCTTGGCGGTAACCCTTGTGTATGTGCCCATCTGGCTTGCTTAACCCTTGAACTCTGATGTGCCTCTCCCTCATTGAGTTGTATCATGTTATTTACGAAATAAATTTATAACTCTCTTGTGCTTACCTCTGTGTGTTATTTGAATGGGATAATGATGGGGGTGGGTCACAATATGTTTTAAAATATTTTAATTAGAATTAGTTTTGAAAAAAAATAATTAAATTTAAAATGTATAAATTAAATCGTATTAATTTATTATTAGAAAACAATATACGGATTAAAATGATAGAGAGAAAAAAATTGCTTCATAAATAAAGGTTTGACGAATTTTCTTGCAAACCCTTATACAAATGAGGAAATAACTCTGGCAGTCTTCGCACACAAAAACTAACAAACGTCTAGTACTTTTTGCGCGAGATATCTGGAATAGGTGTGGCACTAAAAGGGTTATAAAGTGTAACTTTGCAGAGGATAAAAAAAAACCGAGGGTACAAGCAAGCACATAAATATATTTTTAGTATTAATCTTCGTACACATTTGTCTTTCCACGGAACACTGGGTTGTGGTAACTAAACAACTCCATGTATTACTCCAGAAAGGTCAAACCCTCCTCTTATAAACATTAATGAAAATACTTTAGAATAGTCAATTTTATGAAAAGTAAATTTTTTGTTCTCTTCACTACTCGTTAAAGCATTGCTTCTAAAGCCTTTACAAAAAGAAGATCATTTGTTATGCGGTTGATGCGTGAATGGTTAACTCAATAAGCATTTGGAACATGTGAAAAACATGATAAACGTTTGATGCGCATACGGACCATTTACCTTAATATACTACCAACTTATACCTTAGCAGAAGGTGAAAATGCTATTAATGTAGGTGCCTATTTATAAGAAAATTAAAAGATATTGTCCATAGGTGACATTCCTTATACACATTTAACATGCAATACTACTTGTGGTACAAAGTATGGTTGACTTGGCAGACTTAGCATGTAAATCTTGGTCTACATTCCTATCTGCAAGCCACATGACTAAACATTGCATCCCACCAGCCCATGGAGACACGAAAATAGTCAGTAGGAAACTTTCTACCATCCTGCCTCGGAGAAAATAGTAGATTGGCTGTTAATAAGCGCCAGTGTAAAGGGAAGTATTAAGATAAACAAGAGACCCCAACATGGCAAACTATTAATTTTCTTTTCTCTCTTTCTATTTTGTACATTGGCATCCAAATGGTATAATGCCTAGAGTGTTTGATTTTCTCGAGTTAAGAGACTGCTTGATTCGCAAAATAGTTTTGGAAAAGAAAGATTGCAATTTTGTTAAAATATATACCATACTTTGATTTTATTTTAACTAAGAAAATATAAGTTATTTTTACCGTTTTATGTCAAATGTTTTAGATATATTTGATAAATATATAAAAATTTCAGAAATCTGAGAAATATCCCCTATTTCTTCTTTGCAAAATCTAGCACATTGAAATTTATTGGTTTTCAAGTTTGAAGGATTAAATATTAATGCCGGACTTAAATACAATGCGTTTTGAAATTTTTCATAAAAACCATACCTCCAAAAAATATTATTTAAATGTATCTTAGAAATTTTTTATGAAAAATTTGTTAAATAAAATATAAGTTTGACATTAACCTGCTATATATCTCCTGTATAAATGATTCAACTCAATGTGTATTTAAATATTTTCAAACATTTTCCAACCATGATTAATTCCTTAATCCAGGTTTAAAGGGTTATTTTTATAGAGATAATTTAAATAATAAAATTTAATGTATAGAGAATAACTACCTTAATTTGTTATTTTATTGTAAGAAAGCCATCCCGTGGAGATTTCATTTCCACGTCTGAGGTTTGAAAACTTTGTGCTTTATAATTTATGGTATCTTTAGAATCTCTTGCCAAATTAATTTCATTCTAGTATCCAAAACAAAATGCATGTACTAATATTATGAATTAAACATGTCAATAATTCAAAGGAGATACCCATACACAACTATGTTACAAACTGTGTTTATAGTTATCATGTTCTGCAAACATGAAAAAAGTTTCATAAACCAGAGTTCAAATGCTAGAGTTTATGTGAGAGTCAAATTAATATTTGAAATAAAATATGAAGTGAATCCTTGAGGAGATGATATTAAAATAACATTTTTATGCCTGATATTTGTGACCTAGGTTTAATCAATATAGTGACAAATATATACTCAAACATTCACAATTGTGGTAATAGAAAAAGCAATCTGCAGTAAAAACTTCATAGCTAAACTTTTTATAAAATACAAACACATTTTCAAAATAGATATCATTTTTATATTTTTAATGAGTGCAATTTAATAATTTACAACGATATTTCTTAAAAGTGACTGCGGCGGATCACATGCATTAATATGAGTAGGTGAAAGTAGATCTACTAATCTTTATAGCTGTCATATAAGCTTCTGCCTATTAAAATATGACTGCAGCTTAATATTTCCTTTACAAAGCCATTGGCTATTTAAAAAGATGAGCCACGAAAATGCAACAATCAGCAGAGAATCAAACACTCTACAGAGGTCAACAAGAAACCCCGGCTCTATGAGAAACCTGTAGTTCACTGTAACTGTAAACTCAGCTCACAGGATAGCTTGGTGAAACCTTTCATTCCACAAACTCATCCTTACTGAAAGAATTGGAGGAATAGGCTCTCCTTACATGGAGCAAACAATGCTAAAGAGGAAGTACAGTATTAACCTTATGGGAAGATAGAAACGATTATGGTGTAAAGATACAGTCTTGACTAACATCTATTTCAAAATAGTTCAATAGTTCATATTTAAAAATATGGACTAAACAACTCGGAACCTTTGGCTTGGAACGAGAATGTTCTACCAGTGTTATATATTATCCAGGAATAATCCACTATTCAGAGGAATTCTTGCTCATAGTTTAAGTCTGTTTTCTGCTTTAAATTACAATATTAAATAAAACAAAATTGAAACTAAGAGATAAATTAATCAATGGTAGAGCCAGGTCCTTACAGATTTTATATGAAGAACACAATAAAAACTTTAACAACAAATACAAAAACAGTTTGGTACGTAAGTTTATGTTTGGTTTATTTCTGTGAACAATTTGCAAAATATCGGGCTTTGTGGCTTTTTTTTTTACTTGTCTTTGGTAGCTCTACCAATCATTCATTTGATTGGGATGGTATTGATGCTGTTTAAAAAATTCAAAAATATTACATTATATGTTAAACTTACATTTTCAAACTAGTACGGTGAATAGCTGTAAACGAAAATTACTTTTTAATGTTGAGATAATGATATAAAAATAACAACTCACCAAAGAAACAAAACCTGCTACGGTGGCTGCATGGTCTTAGGCGTCAATCCCGCAATTGACTAGACTACAAATGACAGAAATATCGCTGTGAAATCAAACTAGGATGTACTGAATTGGTTATTTCCTAAATAGTCTTCCACTTTTACTAGAGAAAATGCAGGTACACTTCCTCAAAATTAAACCTTATTCATTCTTATAAGATTAGCGTTATTGGTACATATTACATGTGTGTATAGCCTGAACAGATATTAAGACGCGGTTCTAAAAAATAAATATAAGAAACAGAAAATTGGTCGAGCGTGTTACTTAATAAATCCTGTAAGGTATGAATCTGATTTCTAAATCGAGTGATATACCTAATTCTATATCCCAAAGATTAAATATTGTTTTTACACAATTTGTCTTTTAATCGTGTTTGAAGAAATCGTGGACATTTAGACTACTAATGAAATTGATAATGTAAGTGTCCATAAAAAACATTTTACGAGGGCCACACCCATGTGTAAATGATAGATTAAGTCACAAATATAAAATCTCAATCTAATCATTAACGTATTTATTATGACAAAGCTAACCTAATTAACCCTTCATAATTTATATTTATCATTAAGATACTTACCTAACTTAACATAGCTTTTCATGCATTGAT
>CABEEJ010010046.1:0-15802 GCA_901482245.1 Timema douglasi
AACCTGAAATGTATAAAAAGTTAATGTTACAGATTACCTGCCTTGACATATGAACACATTAAAATAGATCTAGTAACTTTTCTAGCTGCTCGATAAAGCCCTTCCTTTGAATATTGGAGTATCGTTATCCGAATGGTACACATTTGACTGCTAATATTATAGTAGTGGTTTGGAAGAGGGGGGAGGGGGCTTTGTTCATATAGACCCTATCGCCCCTCCCCCCACCTCAAAACAAACTTTTTCTTCACAGCCTAGATCATTGCTTCAGAAACTTCTTTAGAGCCGCGATCAACTTTCGTGAACCCCTAGCTTTAATTTTTTTTATTAGCACCACGTCTTACTACCCGTCGCCTATGTACTATTTACAATAAACAATTTTTTAGGATTTTTAATGTTATATTTAGAGGAAGTGTACCTTCATTTGAGTGGAGGGAGAGTGAAAAACCATTTTGGAAAATCCCCCTCGGTACACGTGACCTAGATTCGAACCTTGATCTCCCCGTCATGGGCAGTCCATTCTATTGCAAGAGTAGCGCCTTAGACCACAGGGCCACCGGAGCGGGTCCAAGCTTCTATGGACATGGATGGGGGAGGGGAATTTTAAACTATTTATTATTGGGCTTACTATTTGTTACCCCCTTTGTCTTCGTGTACAGGCCTATTATATGGGGAATGGATTGAAGGTGACGCTAGTAAAGGAATACACTTCGGTGGCCGCGTGGTCTAAGGCGCTACTCTCGCAAGAGACTGGACTGCCAATGATGGAGGGACAGAGGTGTTCGTATCTTGGTAATGTGTACCACGGTTTTCCACTTTCCCCCCACTAAAATGCGGGCACACTTCCTATATTGATAAATAAAACCTCTCTGATACCTAGTACCATTATCGTTATTAGTACATAACCCGAACAGGTAGTGCAAAAACAAAGTAAAGAGAAGTCTCTCATTTTATTTTTGCCAAAATAAATCAAATATTTCTCCAGTATAAAACTATAGGTTAATTTTCCTCACACGGTGATATCAACAGTTGTTGAATATCTGTGATGACCATAGCGGCATTAGACGAGAAACTTTTTAAATAAGAGTAAAGGTTGTTATTAAATTCCAGGACATCCTTGACATATATTCAACAACTGTTGATATCAACATGAGAAGAAAATTAAATTAAATGTTTCTACTGGAGAAATATTTGATTTATTTTGACAAAAAAAAAGTTTTGCTATAAAAACTGCAGGCACTGACCTTTTCTCGCGTCCCCTACACTCCCCCCTGTATAAAAAGTAATCATCCCATTGAATGCGGTGTGAATTGTGTATGGGAATGCGGACATTGCACGTCCAATTGACGGAGATTGCCAAGCTTTGAAGCAGCTGGGCCGCCTATAACCGTCATTTCACACGGCGACCGTTAAACATCCTCTCCTCTTTTGGAGGGGGAGGGGCGGGAGATTGTACCTGGGATGGAAGAATAATAAATCTATCGAGTGTAGACAGCAAGGTTTAACGTATTCATGCATGACGCGCAACTAATAACAAAGTGCATACAATTCAGTGCACTTTATGAACCGACTGATTATCTCAGCACACGAGAATTTCTATGAGCGAAAACGAAAGGGCCCACCAATTTTGCCGGAAAAGGTATTTTCACATACCTTCCAGGGTTCTTTTACATAGGACCGATGGCTTTACTTACTTACCTTCCAAAGAAAGTTGCGCTACGGATTTTTATCGCTCAAGGAAAATCCGTTGACCCCAACTGGTTTTGAACCCACAAACATCAGGTCCTGAGGCGAGCACTTTACCCCAAGACCACCGAGGTTGACAATTTGTAGTAGAAAATACGACGGTTTATAATAAAACGTAGGTAGTCCTTGAAGTCTCTAGAATAGACGAGCAGAAATAACATAAACGCTAGAGAGCATGTGGGTTTATAACGTTCTTGGGTGGAGCTGCCACTCAGTAGGAGAACAAATAGGAGAGGAGTAAAATAAAATGATAATACAAAGTGTTATATCAAATGACATCATTCTATCCACAAAGATCCATTCTACGCTCCTATACCAGTTACCTTTCGTTTCCCGGACATTTAGCTCTTAATGATCAACAGAAATATGTGGATTTTTGTACTTTTCAGAGGGAAAATGTCAACTTTTAAACTATGTTTACAAGTCTGTATATGTATAGGGCCATAGAATATAGTTTCGTGTTCATTGCAGTAAACAACAAACTTCTGTACCCTTAGAGGTGTTATTAATATTTAACCTAAGCGCAACATATAAGGCATTCACGAGCTAAGTTTACCTGGATGACAGCTAGAAATATTACTAGAAGTAATCCTTAATATATCACTACGCCAACAGCTGACATCTATCACTTTGGATGACTTTAATGAAAACAGTTGGTAATATATTAATGTGATAGTTAACCACAGTAATTTAGGTCAATATTATTTATATATTTATTTAAGGTCGGACACAAAGTTTATTTATAGTTTTATTCCCCTTAAAAAAATACTAACAGCACTTTCACAAAAACCTCTAACGAACATAGCCTCAAAATGGCGACTGACGAATTTTAAACCATATGATTGAACATAACGGTAAACAAGTTTTTTACAATGATGCGGACACGCAGTTGATGAAAATACTTTATTCAGTTAAATATGTTTAAAATATTGTTTCGAGTTGGACAAAAAGAAATTATTTAAAAATAATTAATATATAACAGGTAATTAAAGATCTTTACATTTATAACAAAACTGTGATCTTTTACAAGTGTTGGCAACCCAAAACCTAAACATATGATTTTCGAACTGTCATCCAGGTAAAAACCTATCGTGAATGGAATATATGTTTGCCGATATGTCAGCTCCCTTAAGAAGTCATATTTAAATTAATTGTTTTATCAATAAAAATTGGCCTAATGTCTTTGCTCACCTAGGAAAGGTATTTAAAAATACTTCTAAGCGTAGACTCGAAAAACAACGTTAGTTAGATTATATATTTTGAAACATTGAATTAACCTTTTTTTATTTAGCACCGCGTCTTACTACTCGTTCGGGTTATACGCTTAAGTAATAATTACGCTAATGGGTTACGAATTTGGAAGGTTGGATTTAGATAAAGTGAACCCGCATTTGCGTGGAGGGAGAGTGGGAAACCATTTAAGAACCCCCAGTTCGCCCGACTGAGATTCAATCCTCGAGCTCTCCGTCCTCTACAGTCGAGCTCAACACGAAACTAGCGCGTTAGCTAACTACGCCACCCGAGGTTGGTAAATTAACCTAATTAAAGTGGTGTATCTACTAAGTTAATAAATAAATCTGACAGCTTGAAAAGTTACCAGATCTACAGTAGCCCCATGGCTCCTTCGGTGCTGACAGCTTTGAAAAGCTATCAGACCAAATTATGTATCCCTACGCTGAACCATATGATCTGCAAAAACATGTGTTTAGCAGCTGTCAGTCAGCACCAAAGAAGCCATGGGAGCTACTTTACTTTCACGTATTCATACGCCAACTCATATGATTTTTACCTTTCACTTTTAATAGGTATTTTCAATACCTTTTAAATAAAAATAATAATAAAGTAAAATTATATAAATGCTGACAGCAACAAAATATGTTTGTAGTTTTTTTTTTATAAAGCTACTCTTGTGAATGTGAACTATAAGAAGGCATGACATTTTTTCGTTTGTATTTTAAATGAGTTCCAGAAAATGTAATTTAGTTATTATAATAGATTTAACAGTCTTTTACTTTGCGCAAAGTTATGAGAATAATTTCCAGGGATGTCAGACGTTCTGTTTGAGCTCTCCAGTGATACACATACAAATATATACCGTACAACTGTCCAGTGACACACGTATACACCATTACACCTTGGCCAGACACACCACACATATAAACCATGGCCAGAGACACCACACATATAAACCATGACCAGTGACGCCACACACATAAACTATGGCCAGTGACACATGTATAAACCATGGCCAGTGACACATGTATAAACCATGGCCAGTGACACATGTATAAACCATGGCCAGTGACACATGTATAAACAATGGCCAGTGACGCATGTATAAACCATGGCCAGTGACGCATGTATACACACATATAAACCATGACCAGTGACACCACACATAAGCCATGACCAGTGACGCATGTATAAACCATGGCCAGTGACGCATGTATAAACCATGGCCAGTGACGCATGTATACACACATATAAGCCATGACCAGTGACGCATGTATAAACCATGGCCAGTGACATGTACAAACCATGGCCAGCGACATGTACAAACTAAGAGACAGACTCCAAACGGCTCCAAGCAGAATATAAGGTGTGTGTGTGTGTGTATACAGCAGTGTTACCATGACAACCAGGGGCAAGGTCGCCACAATCGATACAAACGCTGCATAGTGTGGTGGCTTGCCTTAGTGATACGGGATACCTTCTGGCACAAGATGAAATATCCATAGTACCTACCTCTGGTTGGAATTGTACATTCCTTAAACGCATCACTAGTGAGAAAGAGTTATACAAAAAATACAGGCTACCCGCAACCAAAGTACAGCTGCTTTCTATATTGGGAGTATAAAGATTGTAGTAATTGTTGCAACCCTAGTATCTTAGTTTACATGAAATGGTTTCACAGAGCGTGCTATTGTAGCTTTTCAACAAACTAAGCGGCTAAATGAAGGTCACGGAGGCGCATATATAAATATGAAATTATTGAATGCACAGCGTCTTACTACCCGTTTGGATTATACGCTCAAGTACTAACTACGCTAATGGGTTGGGAATTGGGTAGGTTGAATATAGAGGAAGTGAATCCACATTTGTGTGGAGGGAGAAAGGAAAATCATTGAAGGAAAACCACCCCCAGTTCACCTGACAGATTCGAAGCTCGATCTACCTGTCCTCGGCAGTCTAGCTAAACACGAAACGAGTGCGTTAGCCAACTACGCCACCGAGGCGGGTGAAATTATTAAAAATCTGCTATTTTCCAACACATGAAAGTTAATAAAATGTGTTCAAGATTTTAAAATCAACGTACAAACGAACTCCAAATTTCCCAAGGGCGCATCGACATTTATCTTTTTAATTAAATTATATAAGGATACCTCTAAATACGTAAAACTAAAAAATAAATAATAAGCCCAAAATATAATGTAGGGAATACGAACAATCCGAAAAGTAAATTTTGGAAATGGAAATCTGTAGCTTGCTAGTCTCACACACACTACGATAAAATAACCAGTTGAAACTGGAAACAATTATTAGAAAAAAACTTAAAATGGTTGTAAAAGGTCACTTTAAATACACATTCCGGAAATGACCTAATTTTGACCAATGGCCTATTTTTAAACCCAGATGAGAAAGTAAGTAAATATGTAAACGTATTAATGTCATCACCAGGATGTAGATACCTTCAAAACGGGTTGAAACATGTCTGACGTTATGCGACCAACAAAACTGGTTGAAACATGTCTGACGTTATGCGACCAACAAAACGGGTTGAAACATGTCTGAAGTTATGCGACCAACAAAACAGGTTGAAACATGTCTGACGCAGACATACTACTACATTGAATGCAATGAATGAATAATTCGTAGATAACACATGATATATATTTTATTTAGAACCAACATTATACATGTTTACATGGCTATCGCATATTATCGTTCATACATCTTTTAAATGTGTTAGTAAACTGGTTTTTAGTTCACAGTAACAGTCCATGCCGACGACTTGGCGTGTAACGTTGGTAGCACTGATCAGATTCAGGTTTCTGATGTGTGTTTCCACCGCGCTCTCTCTTACTCTCTCTGTTAAAGTGTCGCACACATCCACGACGAGTGTGTCGATCAAATCTTTACGGGATCTGAAGACCGGTGTCGACCCCATAATCCTTCGTTATTCGGCGACGACGATTAGGTCTCGTACTTCACTGTTTCTCGCCGATGACGACCGTACGGTTTTCACACATGCATCTCTGAGAGATTTCGTGATTATTCTGATTTATCTTCTGGGGAGGCCGAGTGTTGTTTAAAACTTGCTCAGTTCCTGCGGCTACCTTGTCATTTCCTTCGCATTATTCTGACTAGGCATGTCAAACTCACAGATATACCCATGATTCCATGTGGCCAGCCGACCTTAGTGACGACGATGCGGCCCGGTTCCTCTTATTACTAACTTGAGCGCCATATTAACATGTGCAACGTTTGGAAGCATGTAAATATGGGAATAGTTGTTTTTCTCTTATGAACAGGAATCAAACACTCGAGCGATCACGTTTTAGCCGGGCATGCATTCGTCATACATTTTTTTAAATGACTTAAAACAAAGATTTTAAAATCTAACGTTCACAAGCTTGCTGCCATATAACGTCTAAATTTCTGTGAAAAATAAAACGTAGCTATTAATTTTTTGAAATTTAATTTCCTTTGTTAAAATTTTTGACAATATTTAAAGTTCCAAAGTACGCCCATCTCAGTATGCTCAATTTGTCAATGTAGTCCTTATGATCAAATAAGTTTGGCACGCATTTTCTAGATGAAAAAAAGGGCGTAGAATGGTTCCTGACACTGTACCGACGATGACTAGTTTTATGTCGACTTCGTCCAATTGAAATAACATGTCGAAAAATACTGGTTATGTCAAATTGTTTCGCCAGTTTTTCTTTGCACGTATAAAACCCTTTCAGGCGCTTGTCTTCTCACGATGACGCGAACGAGTTGTTTTAGGTGTACGATCCCTCCGACGGCTGCCAATAGACTAACGTGACGGACGGACGGCCGGGACGATTTCTTTAGACGCTGTTTAACATGAGAGATGAAGCGGTTATGCTGAAGAGACTTCAGACACAACCTTACAAGAATTAGTGCCAATGTTTGACACGAGAGACGAAATCTCTTTTCTTTCCTTAAAAGTGTTTACTACATCTTAACTCTTTGACTTGACGAGTTTAACGATAACTTGACCATTTTTTCCGTGTGTTACCCTTCCTTCCTAGATTTAGATTGTCATTCAACTACATCAAGATATACAAATAACGCACAGCAACATGAGAATATTTAAAACTGAGCTATAAGATTAGTGACCAAACAATTATAAATAAACTTGACAGGGAACTATCTAAACATAAACAAAAGATTCACCCAAACAGGAAATATGTACTTTGACGTTTTAAAACATATGTCTCGACCCAAGGATTTATTTCCATTTCTTTTAAAATGTGTTCGTCCTAACATCTGATTCTCCCCTCATACCCCATTTCTGACACTAAGCAGTTGTCAACCATTCACGGTACATAAAGTGTGGATACCTGTACTACAGTTGTTAGTGCTTTACGGATAGTAGCAGCAGCAAAAATATCGGTGATTGACTACTATGAATGCTCTACTGGAAGTCAATAGAGATGGGCCCACAAGTTTTGCATTGGTGCACTTAGTGACAGCAGAAATGTGATAACGGTGATTCTTATCATATTAGAAATAGACCCATGGTTGTTGCAGGCAGTGACAGCCAAAATATGATAGCGGTGATTCTTTTGATGGTTCTGCTGAGAGCTTCAGCAGAGATGGGGGTCCACATAAGATCCAACTATGGCCAGTTGGTCACCTCCAGCACCTTGCAGTGGGTGCCAGGCGAGGACGGCACTCGGCCACAGAATGCTGTCGTGGGAGCTCACGAAATTATAGAAGGTGACTATTGTTATCGCAAATGCAAACAATTCAAATTGAAACGTGGATGTTGAGAGTATTTATGAATTGAGTAGTGCAAGTTTTATTCTGGAGCAGTTACACTGCTGATGTGTGGTCTGTATAGCAGTAGGTATTGTCTTGTCTCGCAGTGGTGCCAATAGTGGACACGACAGAGGACACTCACATGGAGCAGCAAGTAAAGGTGCCTGTGTACGTGTGCCGAGCACGACATAACGGGGTGTGGATATCGGGACAGCTGCGCTCCGACCAGAGGTTCTGCAGTATATCCCTTTTGGGGGTGGCGTCCACAAGCAACCGCTACGAGGTGTTGGAAAACGTGGACGAGGGAGCTCGCCTCCAGTGGGTACCGTGGGACAGGTTCAGTCGCATCCCCACGGGAGCGGTCGCTGGTGGGGAGACTTATGTCGCCCGCAGGGTTGTCGAGGATGGGGAGGAGAGTAATAAGGATGCAGGTCCAGGAGTGTTGGGGTTCACGCACCATCTGGGCAAGCTGGACCCCAAGGACGGTCTTGGAAGGATCACCATCATAAACCAGGTGAGAAATTATGCTTACCGAAGTTTCATGTGACTAGCTCTCAAGGGGGCTGCCTAGGTAGTCAAAAAACTACCATTCAGATGTTGCACTAAGATTAACTATTGACAAAACATTTAACAGTACACTAAATGAACACAAATTCTTTTTTATCTATATACTTGTAAACATAGTTTAAAAGCTGACATTTTTCACTCTGGAACGTACAAAAATCAACATTTCTGTTGATCATTAAGATCTAAATGCCCAGGAAACGAAAAGTAACTGGTATAGGAGCTTAGAATGGATCTTTGTGAATATAATGATGTCATTCAATATAACACACATTGTATTGTTATATGTATTTCCCTCTTCCCCTGTTTGTTCTACTACCTCCGGACAGCTCTACCCAGAATCATTATAAACCTGCTTGCTTTCTGGTGTTTAGTAATTTCTAATCGACTATTCCAGCGCCCTTAATGATGATGGATGATCTTTCTAACCAGTTAATGTTTTATTGTCAGAACAATGAGGAACAAGACTTCACGGACGGAGAGGTTCTGGTGGAGATAGAGCCAGTGCGCTACGAACTCACGGGGCTCAAATTTAACCTGTGGCGCAAGCGGTTGATGCGACGCCTTGTGACGTTGACCAACAACACGCTGAGGAACGGGGCAGCCACTGTCGCGGTCAACGTGGATATGGCCCTGGCGTACGACAGCGAGTACTCGCTATACTGGGGGCAGGGCAAAGCTATCCTCAAGGGTCTGCCCACAACAGTAAGACTAGCTAACGGCACGTTGGTCGGTGAGATCAAGTGGGGTCTGCCCGAGGTGGAGGAGCGCAAGGACCTCTTCAGGTTAGTTCAGCCCTATATCTGTACACCCTCTTTACCCTGCAAGGTATCAGTCTCTCCTTGTTGAACTACACTATGGCCCTATCTTTTAAGCTATACCATAGTGGAAACATACAAGGTAAGCATGTTACTTTTCAATGTAAACAAAGTGTATAGCCCGATTTTCTTGCAAATACCCATCTGGAAGTACTTTTTTCTTATCAGAATCCTGCTATATGTTAGATGGGAGAAAAGGCCTTTCACAATGCTATTAGTAAGAAAATATAGCTATATATTCACTTGGTGCAGGACCACAAAATGATACTGGACAAGATTGTTCTTTGTTTTTTTGCTGTACTTGAAGATGACACATTTCAGGGCATTCTGTGCTAATGTTGAGATTCAATATATGTTTTACTCTGCCTGAAAAAATTGTGTAGCTATATTGAAATTCATCTTCTTCAGCTATATTATTTTCAAATAATTTAACTATAAAACTATTTTCTTGTCTATATCAAATTCTGTCCACATGGTACAACATGATGATTGTTGTTTGACTGAAACTTTGAGGCATTCTGTTTGATGAAATCACTACACAAGTCAATTTTAATCAACAAGAGTGTATGATCTGATTCTGTTAAGTAATAACTCCCTATGAGAGGGAATTATTAGTGCTTAGTAAACTGTATTAAATGGCTCCAAACCACCCCTAAGAAAGATAAATCATAAAAGTTGTACCAGAAAAAATACAACGTATTTTAGTTGACTATATGCAAGCCTACTAAAAATGGTTTACCGTTAATTAATTTAAATAAGTTTTAAAAATAAAATAATGTGAAAGTTTATTTAAATTTGAGGAAATTTATCCATAACTCATAAAGCTGGCTTCACTTCAAACTACTATATTTATCACATTCAAATATGATAATTGAATATTCCATTGAGGACATACAAATCGTCAAGTATGTAAACATGACTGGTGTTGGTTTCTTGTCCATAGTGTGGAGTATTTCCTGGAGCCTGGTACAGCAGTGAATGTGACTCTCCGGGGTAACCACACCGAGTCTGAGGTGCCCTACTCTGGTAAACTGGTGGCGGTCTACGAGGATGGCAGCACCAAGGCTCGGGACATAGAGGGGAGTCGTCGGGAAGTGGCCATGCTAGACGTCCGTCCAGAATTCAGCGCAGTCTACTACATCCGCAACCTAACATTGGTCCCTACCACGACCACCACCACCAGCACTACGACGACGACTACGACCACAACCATGTCCACCACCACAGCGATGAGCGTTGAGACGCCGGCTGTGGCCGAGACGCGAAGGAATAAGACGCCCATGGGCAGTAATGTCAAGGGTGAGAACTCAAGCATACAGTCCGATGAAGCTTCGTCTCTAAAAAAGGAGCGAGGGGCTACTCCCGAGGGCATCGGTTCCAATCCCGGGGACAGAGCGGGTCTCGGGGTAGCGTTGCTGCTAAGCATTGCCATCACTATCCTGCACAGGATAACATAGAGGAGGTGAAAGAGAGGAGGTGAAAGAGAGGAAGTGACAATACTTGCAGATTGCTAACCCTTTATACAACCACATTTCTCAAAAAGCCAGGTCAAGTTGAGTTCAATCATATTTAGTTTAGTCGTGATCTATCTTTGCTTCATTTCACTGCCTCGCGGCAATTCTACCAGATGACCAGCTTAGTTTCGTCAATATATATATTACAGTCATTCCTTCCAGTCAGTATGTAATTATTTGTATTAGATCCAACAAAATTTTACACATTATTTACATTTGTTTTAGAAGATTGGATCGGCACCATAGCCACGCCAAAGTACAAATATGAATGTAAGGGATGGGAGCTGATTTTTGAACAGTGTGGAAAGTGTTTGTTTATTAGCGCCTTGTATTGACATATGCGTGCCTCCAGCTAAAGGGGAAATGTTACTCCTATCGCCCTGCGAGCTTGCAGCAGCACAATGTTCTGTACCTGTCTTTTGTCTGTGAAATACGCGTCTTGCCCTTGTAAATAGTGACAACATGATTGCCACCACAAGTTTGATTTTTATAGACATTTTGTTTTCATAGGTAACTGATAACTTGGCGACTGTTCATTCCAAAATATGTCACATGTATATAAGCCATGTAAATAGAAAGAGTCTTATTGTGGATTTTTGTGTTTTTTTTGTATTGCCGATCAATGAATGAGAGGGTCTCCCTTTTTTTCTTTACAGTTGATTAAAATTTTCTCTTCATTTAAACGGCAAATCCTGGGAGAGTTAAAAATGTTTTAACTTCTGTAGCAATTTGATGAAAGAGCCTAAGTTTGGTTCAGCTACTGACTCCACAGTTCTTAACTGGAGAAAACCAGAGATAAATTGGATATGATTTTTAATATTATTTGGCTCAGATATAAATACATTTGTTTTCAAAAGATAGATACAAATGTTGCAGAAAATTAAAACATATATTTTTACTAATAACCATTAGCATAGAAATTAAAACATATATTGCAGAAAATTATAGATGGGTCAAACGCCTACATTTCTCAAATCCGAATTTTAAATTTTCTTTGGAAACTCTAATCTTAAATCGAATCTTTAAAAATGTACAACTTTAGTCAAAGTGAAATTATTTTAAAATCAAATTAAAACAAGTTGCTTAGGCTTGGTGTCAATGACAAATGATATTTTGACTGTCATGTCTTTTACATTATGAACAATAAAAAGAGCACTTTTTATAGTAGATTAATTAGGCCTATATTAATCCAATTTTGTCATCTTTTTAAATGATTTTGTTACTTTCTAAACCACACAACTCATTATAATTATTTTTACCATAAACATCATCAACTGTTGTAGCATGTGCTCGTGTCATTTTAATAAAACGCCTCCTCTTCCCCTATCCTTCCATCATTCTTTCTCCAATAATTTCTTCCACTTTTCTCCTCTCATTTGAACACTTTCTGTTATCTGCTTTTCCGATCTCTTTCTTGGCCTCCCTTGCAGTCTTTTTCCTAATACCTAATTTACAATATTTGTTTTGAAATCCTCTCTTTTTCTGTTCTTATTACTTACCATACCATCTCAGCCTTACTTCCTCTGCTACCTCATGTACTCCTACACTTTCCCGGATAACATCGTTCCTAATCTTGTTTCTCCTATTGACAGCTAACATGCCCCTAACAAATTTCATTCCTGTGGCCTTTTATTTTCCTAGTCTCTCTATTACATTCACAAGGTTCCATAATTGTACTCAAAATACTTCTCTCTTTTTTTTTTAAATCTCAAATATTCCAAACACAATAGGATTCGAGAATTAGAGCGTCCCGTTTCTATAAATAAAAATGTATTTTTACTAATAATAACAAATGACATGGAGATTTAAAATTTAATAATAATAATATGGTTGTTTAAATTAGTGATGTGATTGGGCTGTAATTGCTTAAAATTGTGATGTGACTATAATGTACGGAGAATGTTTTAATGTCAATTTTATTTATATTAGTGCTTATTTATCATTAGAAAAATAGTTAAAAGTAAACTTAACTGTATTGTCAACATAATTATCGATACATTGTCCTCCGACACAATTATTATTTACTGCTGCTCAATTTACCTTTTCGATGTGGGGTCAAAACATAATAATTCTAGATAACAATGTTCTTCGGCAACAGGTTTTAAACCAAGGTAGCCCTGAAATGTTTGATTGGGCTAGGTAGCAAATTAGCAGAACATATTATGTGATATAGTCGTATATATTTTTTTGTATTTATGAAAAAAGGTACGGAAGATGTTAGTCTAGTAATAACACTAACAGTCGTGTAATAAGACATTATAAGCTCTCATTACCAATTGTGTTTATTACTGTGTATTTGGGGTATTATGTTGATATGATGACACAAATTGAAACGTGCACTGTTAATATAGGTACACTTCACCAATAATACGAAGAAAAAAAGACAATCTCAATGGTTTATTTTGTCAAATGTATGTACATTTACTAATAAATTTCATGTTCCTATTAAGAGAAATTAGAAAAGGAAGAGTGTCTCCTGTTATTTTACTTGTTATTGGTTCACAATTAGGTAAATATTTTTTTTATCTATTCATAATAAGACCAACTTTAACGTTTACTTTTTTAAACTATTTTAAATTGTAACATTTTATGATATTTTATTTGTTCATTTTGTAGTAAGTATATTTCTACTGCCTACCATAGAAAATAAGGTGAGGTTTATTTGTTAAATAAGGCTCTTGCAAAAACTTTGTATTTCACTCTACAATTTATTAAACATAATATTGGTTGCATTGCCTTTCATTAAAAACAAGGAATTATATCAACTTCAAATATGCTGAATAAACTTGAACACAAAATCATTGTTTCTGTTTTGTTTTTTTAACAAATCTTACTACCTGTTCGAGCTATACACCTATGTACTAATTATACTAATAAGATAGTGTAAAACCACCCTCAGTGCGCCAGATTGGGACCAAACCCCGATCTCCCAGTCTTCGGCGATCTAGTCCAACACGAGAGGAGCGTGTTTGACCACGCGGCTACCGAAGCGGGTTGTATGTTTCTGTTAAAAGTCCCTAAAACAGTGTCCACTTTGTATTGGTCCATAGAGCTGGAGTTGAAATGAAATATTCTCAAGTGTTAATAACAATAATAATATTTAGCACCACGTCTTACTACTCGTTCGGGTTATACGCTTTCTCAAGTGTTCTCAGGATAGTGTGAGATTTTGAACATGGTCACTAAGTACAAATTTGGGTTGTGGGGTGCATCCAGTGTTGAATTTGAGCCTGAAGATGGTATTCTTTTTATTAACAACCCCAAAGCTGAATTTGAAATTGTGATTTAATATATTTAGTAGTGATACTAGGGCTATCTTTTGGTGGTGAGGATATTATTAGTTGGAGAGTAGGTATAGCACAAAAGGTGGATAACTTGGTGGACAAAGGAGCACTTGGGAGATGGAGAGCTGAGGTATTCGGATTTGAAACATTTTTCATTTTAAAATATTATATTTGTTAATGGATAGTAACAAAATTTCAAGCAGAAAAATTTCTACAAAAACAACAATGTGTTAAGAGAATGGTCGACTTTTTACAAGAACTGGTTGTTATACTTACCCATGACCCCAAGCTGCTGGGGTGAGAGGCCTTCTCTTAACGCGCCTTGGTCCCCTGGAAGAGCCAAAAGTCGCTCCGACAGAACAGAGGCTTGACGGTGCAGACTGCGCACAGATGGACTGATGCTGCGTCTATTGCTGCTTGCCTGACTTAGGGCATCTATAACAAGCACACTAATACATGAACAAGAAACACCACATCTCTTTTAAACAAATATATTGTTAAAAAAATCCCTTGACTCTCAAGCAGATGTGATGTGGTAGAGAGAACCTTAATTTTATATCTGTTGGTGTGGTAACACTGTTAGGGACCTGAGTAGCCTTTCTTTCTAGTCCTTCAGTGTGACCTTGGTTGACTGTTAGTATATTTGGAATTATATTAATATAATGTAAATTGAAGCTATTTGAAATAACGCGTTTCAGCGGTTGAACAGTCTAAGGTGTCATCCTCGTGTTAGACTGGTCTTCTACACATTGATATTGAGATTTGAATCCTGGTCAGATGTACTGAGGGTGGTTTTTCCTAAATGGTTTCCCACTCTCCTTCCACACAATGTATATAACCTCTAAAATGCTTCCTTCCTTTTCCTTACCCCATTAGAGTAATTATCATATATGCATATAAGATGAAAAGGAAGATGCAGTGGTAAAAATAAGTAATATTTGAAATATGCTCATTGTTTAGGCATAAAGTATCCCCAACCCTGCGTGCCCGCTCAAGCAACATAGGCTATTTGTATTTATCACATTGATTTTTGAACAATCCAGTGTTTAGTCCATCACAGTCTTAACTATTAGTTGCAACTTATTTTGTTGTTCGCAGCGTATAACCCAAACAGGTAGTAAGATGCGGTGCGAAATAATAATAATTTTGCTGTTCGCCTCTTGATGTACGGCTCCTGTGTTTGATTCTCAAAAGGACTATTAAGTTATCAAAGTTCAGATTGTTTTGTGTGTCTGAGAAATAAGTTGGTTCATAAGTCATGTGCTGATATCATAATTTGGTTTTAGACAGTGCACATTCTGATAATGAAGACAAATAAAAACTAGCTACTATTTATTTTGGATCATGTCTCCCGCAGAAGTTGGTAGAATATGGCATAAATTTTCAGGTGAGGACTGAGAGGTTATTTTTAAAATTTAAAATTTTTCTTTATAAATTGAATTTGTTTTGTATATGTATTGACATATGATTTCTATCAGTAAAAATTAGGAAAATAATAGACCAAATGGTAATTTTTTGGTAAAAACCTGAAAGCAAGCAGCCTATATCACTTTTAGAAAAAGTCTATGTTAGTAATCATAGAATTTTTTAGGCCTATTTACTAACAAAGCAATGGATATTATCCATCAATTAATTAAATTTAATGGAATATATTTAAAATGGACTCAAAATAAAACATTTAAAAAATGAGTAATAAGATGTGGTGCTAAAAAAACAAAAACATAGTGTACATTGAAAACCGATTAGGGTATAAAATACCCCGCAAACCTTCTCGTATTACATGGTATCTACTAAACTTGACTAATGAAATCCCCGACCTTTTCCCTGATTTCCCCTGATCATTTCCTAAAATTCCCGACTAAAAAAGTAT
>CABEEJ010010047.1:2265-15797 GCA_901482245.1 Timema douglasi
TTGGAGGTGCCACATCCCCGGCAGATAATCCTTATTGTTTGGAAAAATTATGTTTTTAGGGCTTAGGGAAACTTTTTTTATAGCACCATGTCTTACAACCCAACCAGATTTTACCATGGACTAATTACTCTAATGTGTTAGGGATCAGTAAGGTAGAATTTATAATAAGTGTATCCGCATTAGTTTGGAAGGAGAGTGGAAAATAATTCAGGTAAAATCACCCTCAGTATACCCGGCTGGAATTGGATCCCAATCTCCCCATCATCAGCAGTCTAGTCTATTGCGAGAGTGATTCCTCAGACTATGCAGCTACTGAAGCAGCTTTAATGTAACTAACGAACAGTAAATATGTATCCTCCAATATTCTAAACTAACCTATATTACATACATTTACTTGGGATGAGGCAATCAAATTCTGAGGAAATTCGAAGATTCAAGAATATATCAGATTTGAAATTCTGAGTTAGTTTACGATTTGTTTTAGAGCGCTAATACTTCCTATTGGGGGTTCAGACCCAACCTAATTGTAGGACAAACTTAACAACCTACATAATTACAGGACAAACTTAACAATCAGACTCTAGACAAATAATTTGACACAACTGAACATACAGTATGAATGCTATTATTACATAATAACTGCCATTTTATTATTTTTTTTATTTCCTCTCCATTTAATTATTTTTCTTAAAATTTAAATTTTAGATTTGAAGGTAAAATTAAGATTTAATTTAGTCAAATAGTATATCTAACACAAATATAATACCAACATCAAACATAGAATAAATTTAAACCCAAAGTCAGCTTCGTCATACAATTATATGAAACAAGCAACATATTTTTACTGAATTTTTTTATATTTTATTTGAGTATTTTCCCTGCACTTTATTAACCGACTAGTTATATCAGCACACGACTTATACTTATTTACATCCATTACCGTTTCCAATCTATAGTCTGAGTCAATTTTTTATTCAAGTCATATATTCTCAACTAGCGTCTTGCTAAGCCTGCCGTAACTTCATATGCCTTATAACCTAACTTAAGATTAGGACAGGCACAGCATCCAGTCCCCAGCCGTTAATTTATCAACGTGAAAGCGTAAACCCACATTTCACTAATGATACATTTTTCGACCATGTCAGGAATCAAACCCAGGACCCTTGGCTCAGTAACACGCCACCGACTGAGTTAAGGTGTTGCATACGACTTATAAACTAACTCAATTCTAGAATATACACAATATCCAACCCTCTTGGGCGTTAATCATTAATGTTAACAGTGAAGCCCCAACTTCATTAGTTAATGATAAATATTTTGACCCTACCGGTACTCAATCATAGGACTATTTGCTTAGTAGGGCAACACATCATCAAACGAGATATAGTGTCAGAGCTTTTCCTTGTCAACAGTGAAGTTGTGTTTTACAGGATTTTAATGTTTTGGATACTCAGCCTGCAGAGGCCCAGGCTCTCAAGAATGACGCAGAAAGCTTGATGTTGATGTGGCTGGTAGGAACCACAGTGTTCCTGGGACTGATGCTAATACTTCTTATCTCGATATGTCTATCGCAGAAATATAAATACCAACGACAACTCAAGGCTGCCACTGTAGCTGCATTTGGTGAGTAATTACACTTCAGGTCATGTTTTTAACTAAATCAATATTCAATTAAATGAAAAAATGACAACCTGGACATGGAAATTAAACTTGATTTTTTTTCCCCCCACCAATGCTAACCCACTGAGCCAGACACCCCACTCAAGCCATTTTTCCCTAGTTGTATTGAGTTTGTGGTAGATAAGTTGTTGTGGCTGTGATTTGGATAGCAATGAGTGGCTGATACTTTCACTAGTGACCCCATCTAGGCTCAATACAACCAGTGAAAAGTGGCACTAGATACGAGATGAACCAAGGTGGTTCAGTGGTACAGCATTGACGTGCAAAGCTTAAAGGCTATTATTTTGTCAAGATGACATTGTTCACTTAAATAGGTTTGATTCAGCTACAGTAGCTCCATGGCTTCTTTGGTGCTGACTGAAAGCTTTAAAAAGTTACCAGACCAAATTACGTATCCCTACGCAAAACCAGATTATCTGCAAAAACATGTGTTTATCAGCCGTCACTTCTGACAGTCAAAATTTAGGTATATACCTAAATTTTGACTGTCAGAAGTCAGCTGTGAGCTGTCAGTCAGCAGAAAAGAAGCCATGGGGCTGCTGTAATAGGGCTGATCCTGTGGATAATCATTTATCAGTTTGTGATATACACGAATAAAATAACATTTGTTTTTATCTTAGATTTTAGGTTCATGGAAAGGTTTTTCCTTTTTTATCTAGGCCTAAGCCTTTAGTTTATTTTAGTATCTTTATGAAAAAGTGCAAATAATCTAGACATGAAATGATTCATAGAAGAAAAAGTGAATAAAAACACTATAAAAATGATTTCCCTTTTCATTTATATTAAGTTGCAAACTAAACACAAATACATGTGAAGTCAATTATTAATTTATATTAAATACGGTACTATATTTACACATCAATATATAAATTACAACTCGATCATTCTTAATATCTGATATACAATGTTTAACTTTTATTGAAAGAAAGACTGTGCAAATCCAAGATTTTAAATTTTGAATCAAATTCAAATTTAGGCTAAGTGACTATAATCAAATCAAATCTTATGCTTAATAGAAATTTCTAACCAAGTCTCATGCCTAAATAATTTTGAGTTGATTTCGAATCAAATCTTATGCTTGGAAAACATTGGCTAGAATATTTTATTTTAAAAATATGTTCAAATCAAATCATTTATCTTAGGATTACTATAAGTAATAAAATATGTGTTGAATAGGTATTCTACTATGCCAAGGTTTTGAATCCAATCCAATATTGAAATATTAAAAAATAATAATTAATAATCAATTTATAATCATTTTAGTTTCACTAAAAAATTATTGTAATCAATAGCTTTAACCTCAAAGGGTAAAGCATTAAATAAGGATTGCAAGATGAATCAACTTCTTTAATCATATTTTTCAAAGGTTGATTAATATTTACAAAAGGTGGGCTTAGCAAGACATTCACTGTCACATAAAACTGTCCCTCACGTGATTTCTTTATAATTTGGCACTCAAGTTAATTTCTTTATTATCTCTATCAAACAACTAGTTTCTGGTCTAATTCTATTAACTTTTTAAATAACTATAAATTATAGATTCTAATTTTGAACTAAACCCATCAAATCCAAATCTAGGATTTAATTAGATTAAAAATTTCTAATTGAGTCCAAATTTTTCTATTAATAAGATTTGAAACTTCATCAAATCCAAATTGCACATGATTGAGTGAAAAGGTTTCCGAACCACATAAACTACCTCAGGTGGGCATATTGATAAATAATTTATGGACTGCTCACATTTATTTAATTTTGAAGTCTTGGGCAAAGACTTGAATGATGAGCCTTAGGTTGAACAAAGCGATGATTTCATTCATTTTAATCCCAAATTGAACTGATAAATAATTTTACTTTCATTCTGAAATTTATAGTTTTTGTCTTAACCTATCACATTTTTGTCCAAAACATATTACAACTCTATGGCATTAGGAACTTGAAATTTCATTGCCACACTTACAAAAGTATGCCACCTATTCCTAACTTGAGTTAGTTATATCTAGTCCCCTTGATTACACCCTATCATTATTTTGAGTAAGTTCTATCCAGTCCACCTTATTACACTCTATTTCTTTCAGGTCCATTATAATGTTATCCTCCCATTTGCATATAGGTCTTTTCATTGGGTTTGCTAGTCAATACTCTGCACATGGTCTTAGAGTCTTCCACATTCGTGCTGCATGTCCTGTCTACCGTAATATACAAGAATTGATTATCCTAACAATGTAATGGTATGAGTACAGGGCTCCCTCATCATTATGTAACCTCCTCCGTTTCCCAGTAGACTCATCCTTTTCAGATCAAATATCTTCCTAAGCAGTTTGTGTTCAAACAACCTATCCCCCCACCCCGTCTTGTAAAGTAAGAGACCATGTTTCACACCCACAGAGAACTGGTAACATTGTTTTGTTTATTCTAAGTTTTACATTAGTTGACGAGATGAGAACAACTTACTAACCGACTAATAGAATGCATTTTCCAACTGTATTCTTTTCCTAATTTCCAATCTAATATTGTTATTGCTAGTTAAAATTGTTCTTAAGTATTTAAACTCATTAACCCTGTCAAATTATATATTGAGTGAAGTAATATATAAATTATTGTCTCCACTCTTGTGTTCTATTTGTGATCATATACTTAGTATTTTCAGCGTTCACTTCTAAATCTATTTCCTTACTAGCTTCTAGTAAAATTTTTGCATTTCTTGCAACATCTTCATTACTATTACCCAACAAAGCTCATGTGCGTATCTTGGTTACCCTACATTTAGTATAATTTCACTTAACAAAAAAATGTTGTGTATAGTACACATCTAATACTGTTTATCTCTGTGCATGTAATTTTTTTCGGATTAGGATTATTACTTCTTAAGTTAAATAGTCACGGTATTTAAAGTTCAAGGTAAAAAAAAACACTCTTTAGTAGTCACACCTGATGGATAGGATTTTTTTTTTATAATTACTTGAGAAATATGCCCTTTATTTTAAACTTTTGTTACATGTTTCAATTTATAGATAACTTAATATTAAAAGAAGAAAACAGAATCAAATATTTTGGTGTCTGCCACCATTGGAGCTATTTTATCATCCTAAATACAAATATTATATATACATGACTAATTAATAAAGTTTCAAATAAAATAATAAATTGACCTTACACCTAACAAAGGACAAATTCAATATGAAATACTTCCTAGTATCTTAATCTTTACCTTAATTCTAATTCAGTTACTATTGGAATGTTTTCATCACATATTGAAGAATACGAGCATGCAAAGAATTGAAGTGAAATATAAAATAACATGTTTTAAAATCCTGTAGGTTCAAATGAATGCGACATGAACCATGTAACGGGCCGTGTCCCCAACACTAACATGCACAGTGTGGAGGGGTCTAACCCTATTTGGATGCAGGCATATGAAAATGAATGGTACAAAGAAGCCGACTCTATGAGGTAACAACACTAGTTTTAAGTAGGTATTTATAATTTGCTTTGGTAGCCGCATGGTCTAAAGCGTCATTCTCATGTTAAACTAAACTGCTGATGACAGGGAGATCTGAGTTTGAATTCCTGTTGGGTGTACTGAGGGTGGTTTTCCACTTTCCCGCTAAGCAAATGTGGGTATACTTCCTATAAATTCAATCTTATTCATCCCTAGCTCAATGGCATAATTATTACATATGTGTAATCTTAACAGTTAGTGAAACACAGTGATAAAAATAGTATTTATATATTACATATATATACATAATAAAATAGAAGAACTTTTTAAGCCCATAGATGTATGGTAGTCCGCATCTGTGGTCTAGGGGTCAGAATTTCAGGTTATAGATCCAGAGGTCCCAGGTTCTATCACCGGCACTTCCGGATTTTTCTGTGAAGCAGTGTTATAACCCCCTTTTTTTTAATTACCACATCTTACTACCTGTTCAGGTTGTACACACTTGTACTAATTACTATAATGAGTTAGGTATTATGAAGGTTGTTTTTAAAAGAATTGCACCTGCATTTGTGTGCGGTAAGTTATTTTGGAAACACTATCCTCAATACACCTAATCGGGATTTGAACGCTGATCTCTCCATCATCGAAGGTCTAGTCTAACACTATAATGACGCCTTGGACCATATGGCCACTGAAGCAGGTCGTATAACCCTAACGAGGAGTAAGATGCGATGCTAAAAGAAAAAAATAAATTATCTAAGTATTTAAAAAATACAGTGCATATTTTAATATTCTAAATTAAACATTGATAGAAGAATAGAAGGGCAAGGCCTACAAACTTACCAGAAAACTGTTGGCCTCAAAGTTCACCACTAAAACACAACAAAACACATAATTACGTAAATTTCAGCGTACATCAGTCCCCTTCTTCATCAGAAGAGAGTAAAACAAAGACTGGACTATGGCAGCATGGCTACCTCTAACCCGAAAATTACATAATTATGTGTTTTGTTGGGTCTTAGTGGGAACTTTGGGGCAAACAGTTTTCTGGTTACTGTGTAGGCCTTGCCCCTTTAATGCTTTATTTATTTAAGACATTTGGGGCTATTTTCCTTATATTTTATTATTCCTACTTCTAAATTTCTCTAGATTTGATATATAACCAACTCACCACATTTGTTAGAACATAGCAACTTATTTGTTTCAGTCAAACCTCTGAGAGAGACTCCCTGGATGAAAATGCTGTCAGTAATGATGATTTGCGCCCAACCTCAAAAAATGCCAAACCTTTTTTTGTTGGACCTCCACACGCTTACACAGACTCTTCTTGTAACAGGTAAGAATTCAGATGGGTAGTAAAATGTCGATAAAAAAATTGTTGTTTAGTGTCCACAGTTCTCGTGTGTGTGTTTGCCTTATGAAAAGCACATTGAAATGTATATTAGTGATAACAGAACAATTCTTTTTAAGCCAGGTGTCGGCAATATTTATGGCTGCAATCACCCTTAGTTTACCCAATATAATTTTAATTCTTTTCTTTCTATACATCTTGCATTTAATCTTTAAATTCAATATGTTCTCCAAAACTTATATCCCTGCCTTTATAGAATACATATATAAAATGTACACTTTGTTTACCCTGAAAGGTAAGTCTTACCTTTTCGTGACAATGTAGTTCTCTTACTCAATCAACTGAAAACCGTTGTGAGATCACTCTATTGCTGACCCCTGATCTAAGAAAGTGTCATCAAACTTGAAGAATTATGAAACACTCCAGTCACAGTCATATGTAAAAATTAAATTTTTAATAACAATGATTAGTTTACATTGTGGCCATTACAATCATTATCAAGTTCATATATATGAGGGGGGTCGGGACAAAACCCAAAACCACACAAATTTTGATGGGATATTTTCACTACTTAAACTTTTGTGAAATGTGTGAATCTAGCTGTAAAAAATAAATAAAATATTCGTTGATATTAGCTCTCCTATAGGTATTTACTGAATATAAAAACAATTTTTAGTTCAAGAGGTAAGCTATCAGAAATAATTGCTAACACATTTTTTTCATAAAATGGGGGTTATTGTGTTTTGCCCCGACCCCCTCATATCTGCACCTAAATATTACCACCTATAATAAATTATATAATTAATTTATCAATGTCCAGAATGTTAATATAATCTGAAAACAGGTTTTGACTCATCACAATGGCTAATTATTCTACAATTGTTTAACAGGTCCAATATGCTACCTGAAGCTGAGGGGGTGAAGGAACAAAATGATCTGAACAGAAGTGTGGGTGGTGTGTATCACCAAAACTTGTACCTACATTTAGATAAACTGAGTAACCCCCTTATAGCCAAGAAACTAGAGACTACAGAGTTATAAACTCGTTTGGCAAAACGAAGATCTCAGGATAAAAAAAAGCAGGTCATTTGGTCACATGGCTGTTAAAGTTACAAAAGTAAAAAATAAATAAATTATATGTAAAGTCAGTATGGAAATCAAATAAGATGGTAAGGGTAGATGATATATATCTATCTCATTCTCACACATGTTGTTCATCTACCCTGTTCATTGTGTATGATCAGAAGTAATAGGTATAGTCAATTCACAGTGGAGTGGTGGTAACTGATAGCTAGCAAAAAATGTTTAGTGCAAATATTGGTTCAAAGTCCCTAATGTTAAACTATATAGAAATAATTATTTTTTTAGAAAAAATAAATTAGCAATCAAAAGTGTTAGTAATCATTTCTAATTTAATACTTTCCTTGGGATTACTATATAATTGGCTTTTTCATAACTTACATGAACTATATTACTAAGATTATTATGTTTTTTGTTTCACAATTGTGGCAACAAGCATATTAAATTGTATGAAATAATAAATTAAAAAGTATTATATTTATACTTTCTTATAACTGACAACCAAAATAAATAGATGTGTTTTTATAAAAAAAAAAGAGCCATAAAGCATGTGTTTAAAAACATAACTTTTATTTTTAGTTTGTAAATGGATGTGCATAAACACAACACCATTTTTATGTTGTCATCAAATGCCTTTGTTCCGTCTGGTTAACCATATTAATTTGTGAAGGGAACGCATCCTTTTAAAAGCTATTGTTGGTAAAACATTTTAAGTGCACCACAGATGCCATTTCCACAAAAAAAAAGCCAAATGATTACTTTCATAAGTTCTTGTTTCAATAATAAAAACACTTAAAAAGAAATACACAATTAAAAACAAATTGTTATGAAAATTTTGACTGTCTTAGTGACAGCAGCTCAATATATGGTCTTGCAAATTATTTGGTTTAGTGAATTGATACACATTGGTAACTTTTTCTAGCTGCCGGTAACCACCACTCCTGTCGCAAATTGACTTCACTATACAGGACTGTATACACAAGATATTTATATGGATTAACCTTTTAAAAATATAAATTTAGATTATTTGAAAAATTACAAGTCCAGGACTTTTGGTCTAACACGCCAATGCACTACCGCTAAGATATCAAGATTCAAATTAAAAATGACCCTGAGCACAGGACACAGCCTAAATAGCTCAGTGGCAGAGTAGTGGAGTACTTAGCCTAGAGTACCATGTTCGATTCCCAGCCTAAGAGTAATTTTCCCAGTTATTTATATACATTCATCCACCTATGAATATAGCCGGACTTATTTATGTTATTTTATACCTTTCACTTACAAAAATAATCAAAACATCTATAAGGTAATCTAAGGTATACATCTCTTTAGCAACTATCTGGCGTAAGACTAATGTCATATCATTGATTAGTTTTTATAACTTATTTAGCATTAATCAGTTACTAGCCTATTACAGAAACCACATTAAAAAGTAAATCAAAATTTAAACTATAACTTATAGACTCAACTATAGTTAAAGAGTTTAGTAAAAAAAATTGTTTCAATGCATGTAATTTTATTTTGGCTTTAAAGTAAATAATTTAAAGTTCAAAGTTTAAAAATCATATAATCCTATTTATACTAGTTTCAAATTGACCTCGATTATTTTAAAGACAAATAAATTAATGTAAGTAGCTTGTTTAACAAAATTGATGCTGTGAAAGTCAACTTTCTATAGGTCGCAATAGCTAAAATTTATTCTAATTTTGATACATTAATTTATTTAACTATAGTTGAAAGAATTAAAGATGCATACCATGATTTTGCCATGGAATTTTTTTTTACAAATAGAATCAAAGTTGTTCTATAAGCAATTAAGGAGTTTTTAATATAACTTTTACCTTAACTAAGTTGTCAGTTAAGTGTTTTTTTCTGAGCTTTGACATAAGTGAAAGTCTCTTTAATATTGCAAAATCTTGAAATTGTAAGATGAGGCTTTTGCAGAGCGCACGCACGCACGCACACACACACGAATGTGTGCAAACCATAAAACCGCTTTTCCTTTCAAATGTAATGCTTAACTTTCATTGTGGGTGAAAATTTTATAGTTAAATTTTAGGTCCCATATTATTACCTAGATTTAAAAAAAAATCCTTAGTTATCTTGCTAAGCTTCTCGGACATAAATCCATTCTTACCTTTCCTTTGTTCTTTTCAATGACCTCATTGCGTCATTGGGCCTCTAAACTCTTCAAAGGTTTATTTGTATATTTAGCCTTAGATTTAGAATATCCTACCCTAAAGGAGCTTTAAGGTCTTACTATGATTTGTGGTTCTGTTTATGTCAAATTAAACCCTGTTTAGCCACTAAATTCAATTTAATAAAGTATGGATTATTGATATTTTTTTAGCACCATGTCTTACTACCTGTTCTGGTTATATGCTTATGTACTAATTATGCTAATGGTTATAAGGATAAGGTTATGTTTAGAGGAAATATGCTCACATTTGTGTGGAGGGAGTGTGGAGAAACAGTTTGGAAAACCACCCTCAGAAATTCGAGTCTTGATCTTCCTGTCATCGGCAGTCTGGTTTACTACGAGAGTAGCATTGTCTATACCAAGTGGCCACCAGAGCGGGTCGCTGACTATTGATTATTAAAATTAATATGGGAATCTTATTAACCATTGTTTAATATAGTATGTAATAAATAAAATGGTAGAGTAGTAAACAAATAAAGGACCAATAAAAGTAAAAACACCAAGACATATCTGCATACACTTCAATATTTCAATGCTTTTATCGCATCTTCCTCACAAAGGTATCTTGAGTGAGCACTGATCACTAAATTTACCTTCCTGTTAAGTCTTACTATTACTTCCTGAGGATGATATAATTAAAACAAAATATTGGTGTATAAATGTGTGTTGGTGTTTTTACTTTTATTTGTGCTTTATTTTTATACAAGTCTTTCATTCTATTAATAAACTATTCTATTTTGTCTAATGCACTTTATTTAATAAATATGAACTATTGTTTGCAGGAACTCAAGTTTAATTTATAAAGCTAATGTAATAGCAATCTTGTACTTTTGAATTGACTGTAAAAAGAATTGACTTATTTGTAAATATCATACTTCCTTTTTAGTAAAAGGATTTAAAGTAGTTACCACTTACACATATTATAACCTAAAAAAACTTAAACTTAAACAAATTGAGCTTTTCATAGTCATAGAATTTAATTTTAATTCTTGAATTATATTTCATAAAAATCAATTCAATAGAATTAAGGTGTTGAGAACTAAAGATTTTATTTTGTAATAATTAGGAAGATAAAATCCTCAATATCTGCTATTTTTCTTTAAGACATGGTCCAATTCATGTTAGTTTCATCAATCATTTTAAGCAGGTTATCATTCAGGTCATAAAATATTTCTTACTGACAACTTTGGAATGTAGTGGTGAGTATGTTTAAATATCTATATTTGTTTTTAATTATAAATTTAAATGATTGTGTTGGCCTTAATGATGGAAATATCAAGCTTAACATTGTTTCGAAATAACGTGGTGGAGATTCATCTCCAAAAAAATATATACCGATAGACCTAATATAATGTTTATGAAGTTTGTTTTGTAATTTATTATGTATAGATGTATCTATTATAAAAACATACTTAAATTATAATCCAAGAAACGTGAAAAAGGAATTATTGTCAAAGACTAAGTGTGCTGTATTTTGATGCATTAAATGTTGTAAAATAATGTTTATGATGTACGAGTAGATGTGGTATTCATTTCAAAAATATGTATAATTTAACCTAAATTTTTACAAAAGTTATTAGGTAAAAAACTTGAAGAAAGTTTGAAAAACATATATAAACAGCATATTAATTAAGAAAAGCAAGTAAATCTGCCAATTTATGTCTGGCTTGCTTAGTTCAAGGTATGTAAATTGAATCATTTTGATCATGTAATTAATTAATATCAAGATTAAGAGCCATAACGTTATTATAATTTGTTTAAACCAAAGGCTATATTTATAATAGTATTGTGAATAAATGTTTTAATGTGTTTTATTGTTGATAATATGATATTCAAATGTAAAAACAGTCAAATATTATATTTTTAACTTATTTAAAACAATACATCGAATTTAATGACATGTATTATTATTCTTGTACTGTTTTTTTTTTTTAATGAGAAATAAAAGAAAATAATTGATGTGTTAATGGTTTATGAATACATAATGATAATTTGTACTTGTACAAATCACCTTGCATAATTCAACCAAAGGGAGATAAAGCCTAAACTTAAAATTTTAAAATAAACTATCACGGTTATTGGGGACATTTTTAAGTAAGACAAGCATACATCAAATATAGTTTAACTAGTTTGAATCTTTTTTTCCCACCACATCTTAATACCTGTTTGGATTCACTTAGGGTCATATTTAAAATATGTTATTGGACTAAGATCAAGTAGGATTTTAAAGGAAAATTGCCTGTATTTGTATAACGAGAGAGTGGGAGACCATTTAGAAACGAAAACAACACTTTTTTTACGCTCCACCAAGATTCAAACCATAATCTTCCTATCACTAGCAATCCAGTTTAACATGATTGTGAACCATATTTTTACCCTAACGCCTAACTTTGATGGTTCAAATACAAAAGAAATATATAATAACAATACGCAAATTGAAAGAGTGTGCTAGGTAAGTTAAAAATTGCAGAAAAACTGAGATAAACATCAGCACTGCCCACGAAATATAGAACTGTGGGCAGTTGCCCACGGCCTACCCCAACAACAAATAGCATTTAACCAGAACGTAACTATGCCTCAGAAAAGATCATCTTACAGACTTTGATTACCATATGAAGCCTAAGGATGAACGTAAAAGGGGAGTAAGAACAAAATTCATCGTACTAAGTTATTTATTAAATACCAATAAAGAATAATTAAACACTTTTTGTTTATTTTAGTTAAATTCCCAAGTTTTAAGTCTATTGATCTATAACACATAATAAGTGTAAAAGTTTAAAGTTAAAGTTAGTTACTCTTTGAAATAAACACAAGCGTGAAAGAAATATAAACATTACCATTAGATATATCAATTTTAGTCAAAGTCCTAAGTTTTATTTCGATTAATCTTAGACACATATAGAAAGAGTAAATATTTAAAGTTAAAGTTAGTTACTCTTTGAAATAAACACAAGTTAAAAAGAAATATAAACATTACCATTAAATATATCAATTCTAGTCAAAGTCCTAAGTTTTATTTCGATTAATCTTAGATACATATAAAAAGAGTAGATATTTAAAATTAAAGCTAGTTACTCTTTGAAATAAATACAAGTGCAAATGAAATATTACCATTGGATATTTCAACATTAGTTAAAGTCCTAAACTTTAAGTCCATTTATCTTTGACCCATACGCTAATTGAAAAGGTTATTAATGAAAGTTTTAAGTTTTAAGTCAATTCATATGAGAAATGGTTCCTGTCAAAAGAGAATGTTGAAAACGTAGATAAATGTGCTGAAAAAGAATTTTTTGCTTACATTGTTATTATCCTCGCCTTCGTTTGCACTAGCTATAACCAGAGCCAGTCCCAGAGTAACTCCTCATTCACACGGGCACTCTTTTATATGATGAAGCACAGGTCACAGAAAGGGGGGAAAAAAAGGGGGGAGGAAAGACCTACAAGCTTCTAGACGGCCGAGGAAACAAAACTTGGGCACTGGCGATGTTCTTTCCAATCGGAGACCAGGGGTGGGGGACGGCTGTTGTTGAATGTTTGAAGGGGCGCGTCTCTCAGTACAGTTTGGATGGTTGTCTGGTTCATGCAGTTTGTTTCGATGGGCCGGCCGGATGTGTTGTAGAGCCAGCCGCTGGTGAAGTTGGTGCAATTGGGCAAGTCGGTTGTATTTCTTGTTATTTGTAGTGTTTAGCTAGTGGCTAATGCTACAATTGTGATGCTGTTTTTAGGAGTAAGCATCAGAAGTAGCATATAAGGGCAGGTCTTGCAAACTAGAAAAATGTAAT
>CABEEJ010010048.1:0-15783 GCA_901482245.1 Timema douglasi
CGACCCCTGCTCAGAACAAGCTGCGGTCCATAAGGGACGGTGTGTCGCGGTGGCCCTCTTCTATACGAAAGTCTAGAAGAGAGGTCGCCATCGTGACAAGATTCCACGTCGGGCATACATTTCTAACCCACGGATTTTTACCAAGAGGGGATCCACCTCCAGTGTGTGAATTTTGCGATGCTCCCCTAAGTATATACCACATTTTGGTGGAGTGTATGCCCCATATTCACCTTGCTCTTGATTTTAAAGGTGACCTTCGGTTTTTATTACGCGACAGTGCAGAAGGAGTTATTTGTTTACTCAATTTTATACGCCAGGAGAATCTTTTTAATGCCATTTGAGTCACTTTCGTAAAGTGACTCATTTGGATTCCTTCTCATATTGAGATTTTTTAAATCATTTCATTATACTTTAATATGTTTTTTGGTCGTTTTAACAGTTTTAGTACACTTTTATAATACTTTAACATGTCTATTTTGTCTTTTTTAACGTGTTATATTTTAATGTTTCTTTTGTATTTTTAACGTTGTGTATACACTTGTGGCTTTACCTTCCTTGTTAGCCTGTCTACCAGCTCTGAGTGTCAGAAGCGACCCTCAGAGAAGGTAGTTGGCTTGTTAATACCTAAGAGTACCGATCTGTTGTCACAGACCATAACCTCTTTTTGTGAAAGTGTTTATTGATTGTGGAAGGCAAATTGAGTTTGGGAAGGTAGTTGTGAGTTGGAGAACGTGTTCTGTTTTAGAGCTGGTTAAGAACACTGTTGGGTGGGTCTAGCCTACTTCTAATACTTATACAACCTCAGAACCTTAGGGATCAATTGCTCCCCTAGCCCCCGTGTGGGTGACTCTGCATATTAATAATCCACTTTATTTCCACTCCTAATATTGAGATTTATTTTTCACATCATAGTATAAATTTTATAATTTGGGTTATTTTATTTTAGTTCTTTCATCTGCACATTTTTTGGAAGGGGAATTATTTAGTATTAATCTCTTGTAGGGGGGATTTACTTTGTTTTATATTGTTTATAGCCCTAATGACCTCATTTTGTTGACGGGCCTATAAACCCCAATAATAATAATATTTAAGATATTTAATTATTTGCAATTTATTTTATTAAGTTGCAAAGTATAATAGTAAAATATTACTAATGTAAGATGTTAAATCAAAATGTAAGTTTAATAAAAAGTGACTATGTCATAGTTGAGATTATTTTGAATTGTTCCCCACTTATTTTTTCATCAGCCGCCACTGTACACCCATACACGTACTCTCACCCTCTCTCTTTCTTATATATACACACACACACACACACACACACACATACATGTACAAGTTTCCATACACAGAACGACTTCAACGATGAATCAGATCTAATCTTCCCAGACTTCAAACCAAATATACCTTATTTACTTTTACAAATCAAATGTCTCTTGAGTTCAATAAAAATGTTACTTAATTCATTTTCGTTCTGATTTTTTTCATCGCACTCTCGTTATCTTGCTACGATAAGGCAGCAAATATTGAATAAACTTGTTATTGACGTACCTTAAGAGTTTAAACCTGATGAAATAGTGAGATCACTGGGTTTGTGATGAGTAATTGAAATTATTATTTCAACGAAAAAAGTTTAACACATTCTGTGGCTAGTTGGAATGTTTATAAAACTAGATTTGTGGTTTATTGAGGAAGCTAAGCAGTGGAGCATCATCTTCACATTTAGTATGAAAATTATTTTTAAAACTGATAACTCACGTTAGTACAATATTTTACTGCTAAAAAGTTACGTTAAGTTGATGTAAATAATCCCAGTTTTTGATTTTATGAAATATTTATTAGAACAAATAATAATATGTTCTTATTAAACGCAATTTCCAATATGACCCTTACATTTAATTGTGTTTTTTGCGCTTTACAGTATTTAAACTATGGACGACACTGTTCCAAACATTTACGCCTAGTATATTTTTAAAATCTGAATAACAATCTATGTAAAATAATATTAAAAATTAAACATTGGCACTGAAATGGTCCAATTAGTATGAATAAAAAAAGAAACTTTTGATTACTCCAAATATGTGACTTTTATAGATATAAACGTTCTAAATACATCGAGTTAAAGTTCTTGTGAATAAATACGATCAAAAAGCTATATTGAAAATTATATTAAGTACATTCTCCGTTTACCCAGAAAACTAGCAAGCTTAGCTTGTTTGGTCCCCTTATGATGTAGCTTATGAAATAGGGCCATAATATAACCAGTCAAGGTAAGACTGAATTCTTTCGCGGTAAACAAAGTTCGCAACATAGTTATAGTATATATAGTATATTTCAAACAATTAAAACCAATGTCTAAATGCCTTTGTCTATGTACCAGAAAACGATGACTGTCACCGCTAGTCTGCATACTGTCGTAATGGTGGTGCTAAAAAAGAGAGCGGGTATTGCGGAGCTAGTAATCTTAATTTCAGCTAGTGTTCTGATAGTGGATCGTATAGTGGATTCTTAACGAAAAAATAGCATAATTTTAAATTTACTGTTTACTATTTACTGTTAATTACACTAAATCTCTATACCCGGGATTGTGAGAATGGTCAGCACGATAGATTACTAATTAATAAGTTGATTAATTCTGCCTTCTAATTATATTGCATATTAACCACGGATGACTATTATCGATAAATCTCTATTTAGCCCCGCGAGATAACCGAACGAACACAAATCCTCAACTTGGAATTTTAAATAAAATAACATGAACGCGTGCCGCGGCTGGCAAGTTTAAGAATCAAATTATAATAGGCTAGATAGCTCCTACTCCCTCGTTGCAAGGCTATTTAAAACTTTTAAAAACGTTATTTTCAGAAGATGGAATCCTAGGGAACTCTTTCGTGGTCCACTTGGGTTTTATTTAAACCGATGGACTGTTTCCCAGGATTCCCGGGTTCCATTACCACGAACACCAGACCTTACCAATAGATGTGGGACAAACACATTTACTTAAAATATTTCGTTGTATGGGGTGCAGACATATGGGTGCCGGAGACTCTCCCTTAGGGGTTAGATTTTCTTTGCCACATGGCTAGAGGATTATTGCCCTGGCCGTAAACAGAAACCCGTTATTGCCTACGTGGTTTCTGTAAATTTTCTGTATTGAACAATTGCCGATAGGTTATGCAGAATAATGCTGATGAAATTACACTAATAATACAGTAGAATTGTATTACTTTTGACCGAACAAAAATAAAGGATTGTATTTTCTAAATGAGGCTTCCAACTAAAAATGCACTGTACTAATCTGTATTGTTATTGTCTTGACAGCGGAGGGAGCTCAGTGTGACACGGACAACGACTGTTCTGGACTAGGGAACCTCGCCAACTCGGAATGCAAGCAGAACTTGTGCAAATGCAGGGACACCTTTGTCCCCAGTTCCAACAAGAGTCTGTGCCTGGCGAGTAAGTTCACTCTTATAATCTTGTACCAGATGTGTTTCTGTTTAATAGGTCGGATAAATAAACTTAAAGCAAAAGTCACTTAATGTTGTTAAGTTTAGTGATAAAAGAACTATCGTTCACCCGTCTCGGCGGCGTAGCTAGCTAACGCTCCAGTCGTGTTGAGCTAGACCACCAAGAATGGGGAGATCGAGGTTCTAATCTAGGTCGGGTGAACTGGGGTAGGTTTTTCCTAAATGGTTTTCCACTCTCCCTCCACGCAAATGCGGGTTCACTTCCTCTAAATTCAACCTTCCCAATTCCTAATCAATTGGTATAATTAGTATTTAAGCTTATAACCCGAACAGGTAGTAAGACGCGGTGCTAAAATAAAATAAATAAATAACACTCCAATCGCTATAATTACTGCTCATTTGGATTATACTCTTATGTACTAATTACACTAAAGGTTTTGGGGATTAGAAAGGTTATATTTAAAAGAAATGTAAGTGAAGGGATAGTGGAAAACCATTTTGGAAAAACCACTCCCTATACACCCAACTGAAATTTGAACCCCGATCTCCCAGCCATCGGCAGTCTAGTGTACTGTGAAAGTAGCGCCTTAGACCATGCGACCAACGGGTAACTAAATCATTTCTAAATAACATAAATATATTCTAGGAGAGAATTCTCTTAAACTAGCCTAACTTCGAGAAATTGTGTATAGTCGGTTCAAGGTAGCGTTGGACTTCTCTAACGGTTTAAGAATAGCTGAAATTATTTCCGATGATTGAAGGTTTGATTGTTCTAGTCCCCCTGACAATCCAAGAGCCGTGTGAAGAGACTCTTCAGTGCACGGAATCATTTGGCTACACCAGTTTCTGTGATCAAAGTCAGCACGTGTGCTCCTGCACCGCCAACAACCACTTTGCTAATGGCAAGTGCGTCGTTTCTGTCAGTAAGTATTAGTTTCACTAAAAAATAACAACACAGACTTCTAGATTTTGAGTGTGAAACAGTTGCATGATTAGTAATTCTTGTAGAATGTTTAATTAAGAAACAGCCTACTTACTTAAAGTCACAATTCTCTGAGATTAAATGGATCAACACAGCGTACCTAACGAGGGGCAAGAGCACCATTTAACCCTCACGAGCTCTAAATAATGTTAACAAACGCTTGTCGCTTAAAACATCTGGTGCACATATGTAATAGAGCACACAAGATCCATGAGATAAATGTCCAGTATTACAACTTATATTTCAAATATATTCCACTATACAAATTAAAAATTCACTTAAAATTCGGGTGACCTGGCGGTCTAGGGGTAATGTGTCAGACTTCTATGCTGGCGGCCGGGGTTCAATCCTCGGTCCCGGCAAAGATTTATCTGATTACCAAACCCTTCCTTCGCCTCTGACAAGATATCTCGTGAATGTGAGGAATGCCAGGCCTCTACCGTGGTTCGGATTCCACGTTAAACTGTAGGTCCTTCATTTCATCTCACAATCACCCTACCATTACACATTAGCGTAAGTGCGTATAACCCGAACGGGTAGTAAGACGCGGTGCTAATAATAATAATAATAATAATAATAACTTAAAATTCAAAAATTGATTAAAAGATTTCTTGGTGCACCACTGGATCAACATTGTTGGGAGCCAAAAAGTGATCAACATGTAAACAGAGTGAACATTTAAAATTAAGAATGTGCAGTTACAGAAGTGCATAGTTGAAACTAGCAATAGTTGCAACCTGGGATGGCCGCCTAGCTTACAATTACATACATTCCTTGTCTTGGAGCAATTACAGTTAGGGATGAACGTTACAGCCTGTTACTAGCTACTAACAGTTCTCATATTAATAGAGCAACATGTTACATGGCTATTAATCACTTATAGGGCTGATATTTAATAAAGCAACATTTTGCATATCTACTCGTCATTAATCTCACTATGATTAATAGAGTTCCCCTGCGGTATGGGGTTTAGAAAAGTCCCGCAGTATCCCCTGCTTGTCGTAAGAGGTGATTTATAGGGGAGACCTCTGCGCAAGACGTACCTCCTTCCTGCCTACTCCTTCCCTTTCCTTCTCATCTCTTTTTTCTCCCGTTTCCCTGACTTTCAGTCATAAGCATAAGCTTTCAGGCCCCTCCGTCGACTACCTTGGCAACATACACCACGGCTTCTCTCGGAAAATTACTGGGCACCGTTCCACATGAGCTGCGTCATGGAAGTGCACCGGTTGTAATCAGGGCCTCCGAGAGGAATTTCACCAAGGGGTGCAAAGTTTATTTCAGGGCCCCTTCTCTTCTCCAGTAACCAACCTGTTCAGTTTTATGCTATGAAATGTATGGCTAAAAGGGGGTACTCAAAATGAGAGAGGGTGTAATGGAGCGTTTGGTTGATTTTTTCGCATTTGAGGCCTTATGCTTCTTTACTCCCTTCATGATAAATATAGATACAAATTATTATTATTATTATTATTATTATTATTATTATCATCATTAGCACCGCGTCTTACTACCCGTTCGGGTTATACGCACTTACGCTAATGTGTAATGGTAGGGTGATTGTGAGATGAAATGGAGGACCTACAGTTTAACGTGAAATCCGAACCACGGTGGAGGCCTGGCATTCCCCACATTCACAAGATGTCTTGTCAGAGGTGAAGGAAGGGTTTGGTAATCAGATAAATCTTTGTCGGGACGGAGGATTGAACCCCGGCCGCCAGCACAGAAGTCTGACACCTTACCCCTATACTGCCAGGTCACCTAGGTACAAATTGAATAGAGGATCAGAAATAAGAAAGGCACATTTTAACATCTTTGTTTATTCGACAATACAAATAAGGAGAAAAAATTATCATTGAAACATTCATTTATATTGCAATAAAGAATACATAACTATTAGTAAAATGTAAAAAAAAAAAAAGTAGATAGGTATGGTATTTATTTTTCAAAAAAAGTTTTCCTAACTTTTTTTTTTGTAATAAATATCTAATCATCGCAATAAAATTAATTGTTCTGGCAATGTTTGATTCAATGCAGAGCCTGGCCAAATCTACAAGACGTTCTTGAGATATTATAGACCTTGGATAGTTCTTAATCATCTTGAGTTTGTTAAACGGCCTCTCTGCAGAAGCTACTGTTGATGGAATTGTTAATAGTATTCTTAAAGCTAACACAAACATTCGTAAACAGGTCACTTAATCTTTACTTTGTTAACACGTTCAGCAGATCTAATGGCTCTAACTGGCTATTTCCAAAATTTGTTTTATGTACTGAGGGTAAATGTTGCATTTCTTTTCCTAAAACTTCACCGTTAAGATCAGCAGTATATTACTCTGAAGACAAAGCTTTTCTTTCCACATCACTTTCAGACATGGTGTGATATTTCCACAAGAAATCAACATTTTCAGACAGACTTTTTCATTTTTGGAGGGAAAATTATGAAATTTGCTATACTTACTGATATAATTTTTATGATTTTCGAAGTGAAAATAAAATTGATCCAATAATCCATATCCGAGATCTTGATTCTCCGATCTTTTTAATAAAAAATGGGGTAAATGAGATACTTTTAGAATGATTACGATAGCTTATTAATGTATTTTAATAAAACTAAGTAATAAGATAAAACAAGAAAAAAATAACTTAACACGATAACTGAAAAAATAAGGATTATCGAAAAATAAATTTTATATATAAAAAACGTGACCTCTACTTTTAAATCTATTATTTAGTGTGAAATTGCAAAAATCAATTATTCTCCTTAGAAATGCACAAATGGATTTTGCCTTTGGTTCAAATAAAGTTGGTTTTCTCCCTTAAATCTGGAGCTCTTGCCCCGTGATTGATTATTTTGGCTAACATACTCATGTAAGTGGTTATAACCATCAAAACGCACATCTTCACTCGACATGGTTATAACTGCTCTCTTAGGGTGAAATAGAGGACTGACTTGTTCTTGTGAAGATGGGCGTCCTCGTTTATTCTGAATGCCTTTACCTGCCAGTATCAAACTTTAATCAACATATTGGTGAATTATTATTATTATTATTATTATCACCGCGTCTTACTACCCGCTCGGGATATACGCACTTACGCTAATGTGTAATGGTAAGGTGATTTTGAGATGAAATGGAGGACCTACAGTTTAACGTGGGATCCGAACCATGGTGGAGGCCTGGCATTCCCCACATTCACAAGTTGTGATTAATACACGTCTTGTCAGAGGTGAAGGAAGGGTTTGTTAATCAGATAGATCTGTGTCGGGACCTAGGATTGAACCCCAGATCCCCAGCACAGAAGTTCGACACCTTACCCTTGGACCACCAAAAGCCCCAAGACATTTATTCCTTATTGACTCCTTGCCTGTGTTTAGGTCAGGGTTTGCTAACATTTGAGTGAATATTGATTAACTAATTTTAATGAAATTTGATTCTCAAGCATATTTTCTCTAGGGCCATATTGATAACAAAATAGCATGTATTGTGTTTGATGCCAAAAATAAGTAATAAAGTATTGATTCAGGCTTATTAATGTTGACACGTAGTCACGTACACTTTAAAATGTAAAATTCAAAGGTTCTTTGGGTAATTGTTTAGAGGATAAATTGTGTTTGCAGGCTGGACCCAATAAAAACTGTATTTAAATATAATATGCAATCTTATTTTTTAAGAGAACTCTAAAGACGCCACCACAAAGGTTAACCTGCCTAAATTTTTTCATCTTGTTGGAATGCAAAGGAACCAAGGAAAGTTTTTTTTCTCTCGTCAGATTGAAAAATTCAACCAGAAAATAAAATCAAAGTTAAATGTATAAATACTTAGTTATCCCGAGTATACCTAATTACGGGACGGATTACTAGTAAAGTTTATCTCCCAGTGACATAACACCTGGCTTATTACCTGCTTCCATGTTTCAGCCCTTAGAGGAGCGTGCGAAGAGAACATACAGTGCCTGTTGTATGACGCCAACAACCAAACCATGCTAGAGTGTATAAACTCCGTGTGCGCTTGCAAGGATGGGTATAAGGAAGAGAACAATAGCTGCGGTAAGTTGGTAGCTCTGTAGGAGATGCGCCAAGGAGGATATAGACTAGAGAGAGAATTATTAGTATTTTTTACCAAAGACCACACTTGAAGCAAGATGAACAAAATAAAACACTTAGACGGTACGCCAATAAAAGTTATTGAATTATTTTAACAAGTGTGTATATATAACCTATAAATAGTAAATAATTGATTTCGTATTATTACAGTTCACAAGCTATAAGAGGTCAAACTTGCTATTTTATGGTTTTTACGCGCCATTGTTATGGTAAAGAAGTTAATGTATGCGGCTGAAATTAAGTATATTTAGACATGTATGAGGTGTACACAATGAAATAGTTAAAATATGTTAAACAAAAATATATTTTAATTTATAAACAATTCAAATAGTGATAAAAACACATAATTTTTGGTCATATATACGTAATTTTCTTTTTATCCCCCGATAATTTAATCTCATTTTGAAGTACACATTGTTGTTATTTCGAATTATTTGATTTTTTTTTTAGCCTAATTCAATTTGTTTGTGCTACGTTTGTGTTCAATTTTCATCATTAGATTTGAAAAATTAATGGGTGGTTAAGTTTATATCAACTTTGCTATTAGTATAATATATATAACACACAAGCAGTAGTCCCCTGCGCCATGGGACAGTATCCCCTGTTTCTCGTAACAGGTGACTTTAAAAGTGAAACTTTATGTACAGGACGTACCTGCAGTGAATTATGAAGTTTTTGGGAGGAGTGTAGTACTCAATTTTAACTCTTGGTGGGGTTGGTGAAGCTAACGTCAAAGATAATATGTTGAAATTATTTGTTTCTTTCGATTGTGCATTAGAACATTAACAACATTTTAACCTATTTTATGGTACTGGCTGGGGTCGGCATACTGGTGGAGAATGGTCGTACTTCTGTTACTTTGAACCCCTCGTCGAGAACCTAAGACTAAATGTCGTCCGTGGGTATATTTGTTGGAAGAAATTTGAGCACCAACTAATTAACTAAGACTAATCCTAAACAATCATAACTTGGCATTAAACATTTTTTTAAATTGCTACTTAACTGAAGAACCTTGTTCTCTGTGGTGCTAGCATCATGAAGTATCATTTAAAATAACGACAATGTGTGTAAGCCTAGCATTATATAAACTGCCTAGGCTTTCAATATAATTTCTAAATGGTTTTAGCAAAGTATGAAATAAGTTAGTTTTACCGTTGTATTTCATACTTTTCGTAGGAAATGTATAGAATAAACAGTCATCATATATTACAAAGCACAATAGCTAACCTTATCTTACTTAACTACCCTATTCTAAAATAACCGAACCTTGACAACTTAAATCCTAGTAATTAGGTGAACCTGTAAGAAAACGATGCAAGACTTACATAGAACTGAATAAAAGAATTGATAACATATTCCGGGACTTCAAAAATACAAAAGAATTGAAAATAAGTATGAAATACAAGAGCAAAACTCGTTTATTTCATACTTTGCCAAAACCACTCTGGCATTACCGGTACATAGAAACCCTAGGCATTTTATAGAACATTGCAGGTGATATTTATACTAATTACATACATTGCTTATCCCACAGTTCCAAGCGGCGGCAGCTCGCTACTAACCTCTATATTCGGGATGGTGCTCATGCTATGCATAGTATGTACTATAGCATAGTGAAGATATCTGGTGAATACAAAGTGAACTATATATGAGACTTTTTGATATGTATATGTGTGATTTAACGAAAGAGATTGACAAATTATTACTACTGTGCAAGTTTGTCAATTTTTTTCTGCTTATACGAGTATATTTTTTTGCATTATTAATTTTATATGTAGGGATGATAAGATTATATAATTAATGATATTGTCTGTTTTTAATTTTACAACTGACAAGGTTTCAAAAATCCTGGCAAAGGAACAATAATATAATTTGAACTGAAATACTTTTTTGAAAACGTAAACTTATGGGTGGTATTTATCGATAGTGTTCTTTGTAATTATTTAAAACCTGAGATTGTATTAAATACATGTGTTAACAAATATATATTATTTATATTGCTATAAAAAGTGATATTTTTAGTGTCGATTACGAGTGTAAATATGATTGAAAATAAAGTTGAAATATTACGTTTTGGATGTTGTTATTGAAAAGTAGGTCTACCATAATATTCATAACAATAAAATCAAAGCCATCCCTTAGTTGCATGACTTTTAAAAAATAAAATATAAAAAAGTAATTATTGTAATATTGATCAAGGCCCTAGCCAGCCAATAATTTGAGGGGGGTTGAGGGGGTTGGTGGGCACACCCTCCAATTGCCAGATGCTAGAAAAAGATTCTAAAGGATAAACGGTTCAAGAAGCTATTTGAAGTGTTTTTTTGTATGGCAACATAACCCTCTAAGTGCCTGAGGCAAAGAAAAATTATAAATATTAAACACCTCTAGAAGATATCTGAAGTGTTTTATGGAAACATAGCCCCCTAATTGCTGGAGGTCAAATTCTAAATATTAAACACCTACAGAAGCTCTCTAAATTGTTTATTTATGGTACGATAGCCTTATAACTGCCGAAGGCTAGGAAAAATAATTTATACAAAACACATATGTGAATCCTTTGTATTTAGGTAATTTACATCTATTCCGTTTTTCACGCAACTGAATTCAGTGGTCTGTCACAGACTTCCGTGCATCTTAAGGTAGGGCAACAGTATTGGGTCATTTTTTCTTATTTCCAAATGCTGTTGAACGTCGTTGGTAGGTTCCCCTTTTTTGGACCTATTTCTCTTTAGTACGACAAAAACATAGTTCAATTTTAATTGAATGGCTACGGTCAATAAGTGCCCAAGTAACAAAAGACATGTTTTTGGAAAACTAAAAAATACTTTACCACACTGCCATTAGTTGGTTAAAAATTTCCAAAAATGTATACGGTAATGTATTCGGTTTCTTCATGCACAAAAATACCTTGCTTGTACAGGTATTTCAGTAAAGTGACTGATGTGTAGTAGTTGTCAAAGTATATTTTATGGTTATGGTTAGGTGGGACCTCTCTTGTTAGTCTCACCACAGCATTTGAGTTTGCTCCCCGATCAGGTTCATTTACACGTCTTGAATCGAGTTTGTTTTCCTGTGCTGTGTGTACTTCGAACTTATAATTAAATCCTGATACTGAGCATAGTACAAGTAGCTTGTGTCACCATTTATGTTGTTTTGCATGTATTGACCTAGATGCTGTCGAGCCTCAGTGGTACACCAGTGTCGTGTGGTCAATTCTGGACAAAGGGACGTAATGAGGATACAATAAAGGGGGTCTGATGTCCACCCTAGTTTAATTGAAAGCTAAAACTGGTTCTTTTTTTATGGTTAAAATTATTATGGGGAAGAAAGGAAGGAGGGCGACACAAACTATGTATGGAATAAAACAAAATTGGTGAGCAATTGTAATTCCAACTCAAATAAAAAGTATAATAATAATGGTCAATTTACGATTTCCGGAGTTTTCTCTTGGTTTGTGGCCTACAAATGAGTATGACCTTTGTCCAGCCTTATAATCGCTTTGAATAAGAATTTAGTCAAAACGCCATTATTGTTAGTAAATAGTAAGGTCAACTATATAATTTTCCGTCAGCCCAACATACCGATAATTACTACACACTTCCATAAAATTAAGTATTGAAATGTCAAAGTTTTTTTTTAGTAAATAAGTGGCCTGAAGATAGAGTGGGTCTGCGTGTCTTAATTATTATTTTATTTTTATCGCCAAAAAACCGGAACGAAAAATTATGCTTTAAAGTATCACTTATGAATTTTGACACCCCAGCCCTCCTCTTACACTGCTCCACTTGTTGACGCACCCGTCATTCTACCACTCTACGCAAATAAACAAACCGCTTCCCTTGGAGGACCAAACAAGCGTCAATATTCTGTAAAATAAAACTATACTTACTGTAAATTGGTGATAAATGCATTATTTTGTAATATAGTGCCCATAATTATACAGTATTTGGAAACAATAAATAGTGCTAATAACAGCCTAAAAATAAGATTTTAACAGTATTAAGCGTGCGATTATACACCAATCATGATAGTAAACTCCGCTAATACACGCATAGGGAAACGCTGCTTCCCTTTCACCGAAGAGGGCCAGACAGACTTGGGCCTCTAATTTTGAAACGTGTGAGTAGCGATTCGCTAGCGTATTTCTCTCATCTCACACACAATCTCGCAAACACCTAATTTTGAAGCTTCTGCGCTGCGAAAACTGACGTCACACGATCGAATAGCGAGTGGATTCTACTCGCCATCTTCACACCGTGCGAGACAGGCCTTGTCTATCGAGTAGGCAATAAAATAACATGGATACCATCCCTCTCTTCGGTTGCAGCCTTCTGAGAGTGATTTTGTTGAAATAAACCTACCATTGTACAAAATAGGTTTACAGAAGAAAATATGATTGCTTTATACACTTTATGCAATCCTCCAATAAAAATATTTGTTTGGGTAAAAACATAATTACATATTCTAATTTTTTCAAATTTTCTCAACAGCCAATTTGTTTGAGTCGGTAACGTGACCGTCTCATTATTTAAAGTTCACGTGTTAAAATCCTCACAACTCTATTTGTTTTAAATTTAACAGACTTTAAACTTGAATTTTAAATGATCGTATTAGTAAGCATATAATATGTTTTAAATATATGTTATAGAAGTATACAAAGTGTTTGAGCCTACGTAGACTAACATAATAGTCCTTAAAAATAATTTTAAAAGGTTTTAAATTAAAAACGCTAGGCCTACATTAATTTTGAAATTTTGTATGTGGGTGATTACTTAAAAATAAAATTAATGGGGTTTATGACATAAAATTGTACAAATTTTAAAATAAGCTAATTATTATTCGCATAATAAAACTTGTTAGGGTATATTTATGTTCTAAAAATAGTTGCGAAGATAAAATAATATTTTACTGAATTCTAATGACATAAACGTGATTTAAATTCAGACCAAAAATTAAAATATTATAAGCGGTGTGGGATTGAACTCGTGAAAATCTGAGTTTGGGTCAAGCACTCTACCAAGTATGCTAAAGTGGATAGTTCTTGAGATTACGGTTTTACTTTTAGTGATATAACTTTGAGAAAAATTTTAGACGACAAACTTAGATGTATACAACTGAAAGATGGTTTCCCAATGAAACTAAACAAATCGTTGTATATGATGCACTTAATACAATAATAGTGTTTACTTTCAGTTACGTATCTTGTACAGTGGCGCATTGTGGCCTCTCATCGCCTCAACCCTTTGGCACGTCATGGTTTTACAGTGTTGTTGGATTGAAAACTCAGTCGCAAGCGAAACAACACTACACCGACTCGCACGACAGTAGAAACCTTTAAAAATTAGCTCTGTTTCTGTACAACCTGTGATTTGCGAGTTTGCTCGCTAGCGAATATTTTCACAAGTTTCAAAATTAAGGGTCTTGGAAACAAACGATTGACGGAATAATACGCTAGCGAGACCAGCTGACTTGCTTGTCAGTCTGAGAAAGAACTGCTTGCGTTAAGAAAGAAAAGCTTCCACCTCAAATTAGTATATTTTTATAAAGAGTTTTTTAATTATAATAATTTGTTTTAACTGTATTCCCTCTTATTTTCTTTATTCCCTTTTTTATTTTAGAAGAGCGTTGCTTCCTTTGAATGGACGCCACTGTGGCATACATCTGCTCATCCACAAACAAACATTCCTCCATGCGCAAACACATGATTTTTTCTAGTATAAAATTGATAACTGGTATTATTTTATAAAGTTTGTCATGACCTTGTTGGGTAGCTGGAATTTACCTAGCATTGTCATGGAGGTAAAAATGGAATTTACTTTTTTCGAAAGAATTTACTGACATAGACTTTATGTTCTAAGTCCTTTCCGATAATGTCATTCAAATAATTCCTTACGTTATCATTGTGAGTGACAGAAATTATGATTCAAATACCAAGATATTTAATTATTTGATCTCGGCCAAGGTTTGTCAGTATTTTTCAGAGTACTCTACAGCCTACGTCTTCTTCCATAGACTACGCTGAATACAGCTAGCTCCCAATATTTGAATAAACCTTGATGCATCTCTATATGGTCATGATAAGATCAAAACTTGATTACGGCAGTTTTGTTTATGGCTCAGCTAGAGCCTCGGCGTTAAAGATGCTGAATAGTGTCCACCATGCTGGCATTCGACTGGCTACTGGTGATTTTCATACCAGTCCAGTTGTAAGCATCTGTACTGATACCCATGAGCCTCTGCTTTCTTACCGGTGGTCATATCTTCTGGCATAGGTCAAAGCTCTACTGCATGCCAGTGCATGTTGTCTCTTGTCCTGTTTTCCAGCCTCCTAACCGTGTCTTGTATGAAACCAATTGGTGTACTATGAGTAGGGATGAGAAAAAAGTATTGATACTTTACTAATATCAATACTTTTCCTTCGATACTAGTAATTTTTTACGCGATACTTTTACTGATATTAGTACTCACACTCAGGTATCGGATCGGTATCGAAAGAAACCACTTTTGTTATCTTCATTCATGCTGGGATTAAAATGAACGGTGGAAGAAGAACAAATGGCACTATCTTTCAATTTTCACTCATTTTCTGCATGACAAGCAAGTAGCAACTCTAGCATTATATTTCTTTGCTCTCATCATAGTTCATAGCTGTTTGATGGTTAAAGAGGGTTAAAAAAGAGATTGAGAAAATATATTACTAATCATAATTAGCTGTTAAATAATTTTTCATCAGCTACATTTCCATAAACCTTTTGAAAGCTGGTATGGTAAAACCTTTTATAATATCCATCATATTATACTATAGTATGATTTTGGTAGGAAGAACAGTAGAGAAGTTAGTTACTTAAGTTACTAGAACTATTTTAATATATCCATACATCAAGTCATGTGATCTGCAGCTGTCATTTTTGATAGATATTATCAATTACTATAAAATAACACAAATAATATAGAGAAATGTTATCAATGTTGGCTGGAAATAAACATGTTCGAATTTTATCTACTGTTCTTCCAACCAAAATCAAGGTATATATATATATCATATCTTCCAAGTTCCAACACGTGAAAGACCTAAGTCTACTATAATATGGTTATATTATTATATTTTTCAGTCCCCCTGCGGGACGGGGTTAGAATAGTCCCGCAGTAACACCTGCTTGTCGTAAGAGGCGACTAAAAGGGGAGGCTTCCGTGCAGGACGTACCTCGTGCAGGACAAACCTATCCTATATCTTTCCT
>CABEEJ010010049.1:0-15774 GCA_901482245.1 Timema douglasi
GATAAATCTGTGCCGGGACCAAGGATTGAACCCCGGCCGCCAGCACAGAAGTCCGACACCTTACCCCTAGACCGCCAGGTCACCCATCTTTGTTTATTGTTTAGTGAACAGATTTTTATTTTGGTGGTAAAATGTTAAGTTCTTAAATTAGTAATTACTCATTTATGAACATATTAGCCTTCATTACTTGTATATTATAGTCTCGCTCTTCTATTCAATTAATATTTACACTTTGAAAACTTAGATTATTGTTTTAATTAAATTCAATTTGTATACTTTCTAATTTTTACTCCGTTTTTAAATATAAAATGTTCACCCTCTATCACCAGTTCTGTCGGTCTTCTCAAAGTAAACCAATTCTGAGCTAAGATCTGATTTCAATAGGAAATAAACTTTTGGTGGAAATTAAAGTTACTAAAACAAATTTGTAGGCATACAAAGTTTGAAAGAATGTCATAGTGTGGTAAAATTAAAAGTAATACCTATACCGGAGGCAGTTATGAACAAGACTACCCTTAATGGTAACTTATTATTGATATAAAAGCTATACAAATTAATTTATTCGCTAATCATGATTATATAGATTCAGATAATAAATCTTGTTTGGTAGTGTTAAAAACTGAGCTGAAAGGGATAGTTGTGTGAGGATAAAAGGTGGGATTGAGATAATGTAGGGGAAACGCATAGAATCTTCGGGCCACACAAACTGATAATTTATATATAATATCCTAAAATGAATTTTTCTTTTAGTCGTTCATTCTAACTTTGGATATTAAATTTATTTTAAAAATTGTAATTTATTATGTAAACCATTTATAAATATATAATCTAAAACTCTAGTAAGCTAAGAAGAAGAATTTATTCACAAGTAAATCCGTTCAAGAAAGTTTTTTTTAAGGGTTGCATTTTTTTGTGTGAATATTTTGTGATTCTATTTGCATGGACACTTCCGTATAAACAATATAATTTATATCGTTTTAAATCGATAAAATTATATGATTAGGTGTTATCATTGAAACTTAACCACTTTATGTTTACATTAGTGTTATTGTTAAATTTAAGTTTACTGTTGTAAAAGTTTTAATCTGTTAAATTGATTCCCTAGCTTAGAAAAAACGAATGGTGTCATGCAATTAAGGCATCGTGACGTTGATAGATTGATGAAGTTTGTAGTATATAGGCTTAAAGTGATCTCTTTGGAGTCTTTTTTTGGCTGTTCTAATGGCTAGTAGGTATAATATGCATGTTTATACCATATCATACATTCTCTGAAGCGAACACCTTTGTCAGATTGTGAAGATTTCAACAACTGGAAACTACAAACATGTTTTTATATTCTTCAATAAAAATGAACTTTAAGGCTCGAAATGAAACCTTGGATAGCCATAAAAATAGGGATGGATTATAAAAAAAACCGTCTAAAGGTCACTAACTAGGCTATATTTTATCTCATATCTGTTAAAAATTGATTCACTTTGTCAAAAGCGATAAATAAATTTGGATTTTTATCTGACGGTCAAGGCTGAGATTATTTTACTATATATTTATCCGAGAAATTTAACGTGCATTTTCTGATCTGGCTGATTATATCAACATACGAGAATGTCTATGCGCGAGAACGAAAGGGCCTACAAATTTTGCCAGGAAAGGTATTTTCACATACCTTTCAGCTTCTTTTACATGCCACAATCGGCATGAGACCAACAGCTTTACTTCCCCTCCGTTGGAAGTTGTACTACGGATTTTCATCTCTTAAGAAATATCTCCCCACCCCAGTTGGGTTTGAACTCACAAACATCGGGTCCTAAAGTTAGCACTTTATATACAGAGGTCGACTTTACTTTAAAAAGTAGCGTATCATATGTATTATATATCTAAATAGACTGCTGCATTTGACATGAATTGGCGTATGAATACATGAAAGTAGATCTCTTAGCTTTACTAGATGTCAGATAAGGTTCTTTCTTGGAAAATTGGACCATATCAAATTGTATAACAAATTCAGCAATATTAACTCGTAAAAATATTTAGATATTCCTTTTATCCTACTCATACACACTTAAATATTTTCTTATTTTCATTTTGTCTATTGTAAGAAAAAAAACTTAAAATATTAGCCTTCGTAGTCATATTATTGTAATAGCATGTTTACGAGAAATTAAACGTGTTTCAGACCTTATTTTCTCCAAACTCGTTAAACATGCCCGTCTGCCACAGTTACTGAAAAGTTCCACTCCAAATCCTTATTCCTCCAAGACTATAACAAAAACTGGTTATATTCGTTTAAAAAAAATTAACAGGACTCGTGCTACAAACAAAATTTGAATTACTACTTTTAAAAAGAATGGAGGCTAAAAAAAAAACCTTTAAGATGCCGAAAGAAATCCAAGAACTATATACTACATTAGCTTATGATTGTTGTAGCTATACACATCAATAACAATTAGTGCCTGGATGTTGATGAACTATCGTCATTTTTACTGGTAAGTCAAATGCGATTTTAAACCCGTTTCACAGTACTCAAAAGGTTTTTTTTAAATATGCTAATTTTAAAATTTTGTTTATATGAAAAACAATTTTTACTTACCCTCATTAGTAGTCAATTGTTCCAAGTCACTCTTGCAATAGATCAGATTGCCATTGATGGAAAGATCGGGGTTTAAATCCCTATTGTGTGCCTTTAGTGGGGATTTTCATAAATAGTCTTCCGCTCTCTTTCCACGCAAATTTGGGTAGATTATTTTTAAATTCAACCTTCTTCAACCCTAACGCATTAGCGTAGTTATTTAAATGCTCGTAGCCCTAACGGGCGACACGGCGACAAATATGTATGAAATTGCATTAAATTTTTTACGCTTTAAAATATATTTTTTCCTCATTCTCAAGTTAGATCATGGATATTTAAAGAATGTTTATAAATAAAATAACTATAAATTTATACCGTAATTTAGCACCGCCTCTTACTACCTGTTCGGGTTATATGCTTACATAATAATTACGCTAATGGTTCTATAGAGGATGAAGGTTATGTCTATAGGAAGTGTACCCTCATTTACGTGAGCGGAGAGAGGAAAACTATTGTGGAGGAGAGGAGATTTTTGATAAAGAGTTTGATGGGGGCACGTGTTCCCTCAAGACACAAAGTGACCATGTTCATCTTGTGACTTGGCCAAGCCGTTCAAGTCAGATGAAGAGGTGGTCATGTTCATGTTGCATCTTGACGGAGCCTTTCTAGTCCGAATAAAATGATGGTCATGTTCATATTGTACGAGTATCTTGGCCAAGCCGTTCTAGTCCGAGGTTATATTCGAGCCCTAACTTGGCCAAGACGTTCTAGTCCACTGAATATGTGATCATGTCGTACTTGGCCAAGCCGTTCTATCCCGATGAAGAAGTGGTCATGCCTATGTTGTATCTGGCCCAAGATGGTTCTAATCCACTGAAGAAGTGATCATGTCTTATTTGGCCAAGCTGTTATATCCCGAGGAATAAGATGTTATATCCAAGCCATAGATTGGCCAAGCCTTAGCTTGGTCAACAAATTCTAGTCCAATGACTAAGTAGTTTTAATTCGAACCCTAACTTGGCCAAGACGCTTTTATCAACGGGAAAAATTGTTTTAACCATGTCGTAAGCCAATCCAATCCATTTTCTCTCCTCACTGCTTCCATTGCACAAACTCTTTGCGCCACCTCAGGAGGGAACAAGGTTAACGTGTCACGGATTCCGACGGTTAAAACCAGACAATCTCCTTGGCCATGCAGGTATATTGAAGGCAAGCTTTGGAATTAGCTGTCAATCATTCATCGACATGGGTTTGTTTTGAGTGATTGGGGTTGGTAAGTCGATGAAGCCCACCAACAGCTCTTCAGAAGACGTATATGTCTCAAGCGATGCGTAGCGCAGGAGGTAACACACATTTCACCAAGAAGAGATAGAATAAAGAAAAGAAAAAAAAAATGGACGGAAGAAAAATAAAACTGTATGGAAGAAAAACGCGTCTTAGTAATTTATTGCCACCGTCTAAAATAAATGCTACTCTGGTTGAATAATAAATTACACTCACCTGTGGGTTATTTTTTTCCCGCTCCTTTTATTTCCATCTAGTTTACAAGCCACTGTAGAAGAACGGACTTTTTAAGTTTTTCAAGGCGCTACCGTTTTAAAAACTCATTTACAATAATGTGTTTCTACTTTCATCCATTTGAAGTATAATTTACATCATCATTTAGCACTTACTTATGAACTTGTAATTAAAGAGGGTGAGTGATGTATCTATCAACTGTTAGATGTTCAGTGTCTTACTTTGTTTTGGCAAATCTAAACGCTTTTAAAATGTTGGTAATTTTTGTATAGTATTTTAAATGGTATATTGATATATTTCATTGATTTTTTTGCGAAGATAAATTTTATTTAAAAAGATTCCTAAGTAAAGGAAGGGGTATATATATATTTAAAAAAAATTGTTTTAACTTATTAGGACCAAATCGATCGTATAAAGCGTTTTTGGTAAATCTATTAATTATTATTTCTTTAGATTCATGCTGACTTTCCTAATTAATAGAAATTAGCAAGTGTCGTACAAATTTAATTAAAGACGCTATATACACAGCTCCATAAGGACTTATTAATAATTAAAACAGCATTATTATACTCTTGAGCCGCTTGTTAACTGTGAAAAGAATTTGATTATAAATTACTTAAATGTTGTAATGTTTAAACATAACTATTAAATAGTAAAAAAATGAGTTCAAACGGTGTTTATGGTGTTTTCTCTACCAATTATTTTAAAAATAGATTGTTTTCCCTTCAACCATAAATGATTACTTTGTAATTAAAATTTAAAAAATAGTATGTCTGCTAATCAATATTTTGTTATTACAAATGCAAATTGTGTGTAAATTTATAACCGTTAATATCTCAATATTTAAAAAAATATCTTAACAGCAATTTTAGAACTAATCATCCTTCATTCACAAACTGAAAAAAATTTTGTAAAAATATAATTTCTCAAATATCGGATATTTAACAAAAATCAAGAACTTATTTCATTAGATACTTAAAACTAAAATAAACAACATTACCAGTAATTAAACGATAGAGAATGATAGTCTGATAGTTGAATGGATGCTATTAAATGATTTAAAAATAAGTTTATTTGCACAACATATTTTTAAGGCATCAATAAATGAAGAAATAATGTATTGACAATGCTTAGCAGATCCATTAAATCATTTTCATTTTATGAAAAATGGTTTATTTCACTGTTTGCATTGTTTGATTGATTTCTAAAATAAACAAATTGAAAATTTGCCTTAAAGATATGTATAAATAAATTAATAGGAAATGTTCCCACCTACGTCTTTAATTGGGATATTGGTAGAACATATTCACACAGGTATGGAATGTCAACAAGGCCATGTAACAGTGATCGTAATTAACAATACATCATCACTCGCACCGGTGGGTACGTATTCTAAACGCCAATCTCATTTAGTCTGGTTTGTTGGGGAGGTTTTAGTTCGAATTCCGGTCAGGTGTACTGAGGATGTCTTTCCTCCTCTCTCTTCGTTCATATTCGGGTACATTTAATCTAAACTCTACCTTCCGCTTACTTACCACATTAGTGCAATTAATCTATATGCGCACAGACCTAACGGATAGTGGGCTGTGGTGATGAAAAGCCAATATATTGTTAGTTAGAGCTCGAGTACATTTTAAAACATTCAGAAAATTATTGGGGATCTAAAACACATTATAGCTACTAAAGATATGCAGGAATACAATTTGATTACGTTGATTTTAAAATTTCACAGTAGAGGTGATTTCGACTTGGAAGGAAACATATTTTTAGTAGCCTATAAATTGTTGTCAATTCTTCAATAACGTTAACAACATATAGTAGGATCTGGATAATTTGACCTTAGTTAATTCGAAAAATTGGATAGTTCTAATCCACCATGATTTTCCATGAAATTCTTATACATATCAACGATAAAAAAACATTAAATTCGAATTTTAGAAGGAAATATTTGGATAATTCTAAGACTATTCATTGTTAATTATTTATTCAAGTTTGTACTTATTTCAAACCTAACCAACGATCTTTATTAAATCACCTATGTACCGAGAATGTCAAATAAAGTTAGAGTTATTGACGCATAGTAAAGGATACAGCGTGTAAATCTGAACTATTGTCGAGCGGGTTGTCTAGAAAAGGGGATATGTTGGCTCGTCTTTCAATCGCTTCTGTGTGACGACACTGTAACAACGTAACGCCCTGAAATGACTGATCTAAGCATGCAGTTCTGGCATGTTACTTTTACTAAGTTTTAATATTTGGTTTTTAAAATTTTCTTGTTTTTTTCCATCTATATGCTTATTGTGTAAGTGTGTGTGTATATAACATGAATAAAATGTGTGTGTTTATATCTCAAATATTTTAAGGTTATTAATTTATTTTGTACCAGATGCCTTAATACTCATAAAAATTGTTAATTCGAATTTTTAATATGTCGATTATTTTTTTAAATATCCCTTATACTTCGAATTGAAAAAGTTATACTCTATATTAATGACATAATCCACTTGGCAGGGTGAAGAGAGGTTGTTTATTACTAGGCCTAATTACTCCATAGTTAACATGGTGATAATACGGGAAACCCAATAAATCCCACATGGAAAAACACTCCTAGTGTTAACTGCAAAAATTCGAATCTTTACGTCCCCAACACCGGCCATCCATTAGAACCGAGCCTGATGTCATAGACCGTATGACCACCCCTGCACGAATTAATTTTCTAACAAGTGTTACTTCTTTCGAATATATTCTACACCAGTATGCTGGCATGCATTTCTAAATATAACATTATATTCGCAGTCGCTGTTTTTTTTATAAAATTCATTGTCTCAAAGATGGAGGGGAAAAAAATGCTTATCCGGAAGATGTAATAGTTATTGAGTGACCTTGTTTCTACCATATTTGATACGCAATGCATTGATTTAATTTACATCGATGATCCGGTAAACTTTAATATCTAAAAATTAATATTTGTATGTGTAATCCGCTCTAAGGTTTTTTCCCATGACACATGATGTGGTGGCGATGGCTAGGCTTTAGGCGTGTTTATATTATTTAAGTCAGAATAGGTCATATACGCTGTACACTCGGTTACTGTATAGTACAGAAACATCCGCGCTGGTCACTGTTTAGTATAGAAACATTCGTGCTGGTTGTTGTTTAGTATAGAAACATCCGGGCTCGTTATTGTTTAGTATAGAAACATTCGTGCTGGTTACTGTATAGTATAGAATATAGGCCACAGAAACATCCACGCTGGTCACTGTTTGGTATAGAAACATCCGCACTGGTTGTTGTTTAGTATAGAAACATCCGCGCTGGTTACTGTTTAGTATAGAAACATCCACGCTGGTTCATGGTTTAGTATAGAAACATCCATGTTGGTCGCTATTTAGTATAGAAACATCCGCGCTGGTTACTGTTTAGTATAGCAACATCCGCGCTGGTTATTGTTTAGAATAGAAACATCCACGCTGGTTATTGTTTAGAATAGAAACACCCGCGCTGGTTATTGTTTAGAATAGAAACATTCGCGCTGGTTACTGTATAGTATAGAATATAGGCTACAGAAACATCCACGCTGGGTCACGGTTTAGTATATAAACATCCATGTTGGTCGCTATTTAGTATAGAAACATCCGCGCTGGGTTGCACAGTCGGTAAAAGGCTACCGTCTAGTCTTGTGTTGAGTTTGTAGTGACGTGTGAGGTCAGCAAATATATTCCGGCTGGTTGTAATAAAGCGCGGTACAATTTGTATAGGAAGAACCTTTTGGAAGACCACCTTTGTAGTTTATAAGTGAGAGTTCCTGACTATGGATCCAAATGTACCAGGTTCGATCCTCATTGCTTCCCGAAGCATTGGGTCTGAAACGGGGTCAACTCAGCCTCGTGAGGAACAATGAGATGCTACTTTAATTTAAAAGTAGCGTCTCTGGTCTTGAAAACTGAGATTAATATTTGGAGTGCTCATTTTGCTGACCATATGACACCCTCTATCAGCAGGAGTTGGAACTGTATTCACCAACAGATAGAGGCTGCTTGGTCGGTACGGCTCAGCTGTTGTTGGCTGGTGCCACGGAGTATTTTCAGGACATTTTAGAAATAAAAAAAACTTTTTTAACGGCCAACATTGAAAACATTTTACTAAATTAATAGTGTTATTTTTTAGGTATTGATAACAACTATCAATAGTGACAGCTGAAGATCAAATAACTTGACGTATGTGTAAGTGAAAGTAGATCTAAGAACTGTTCTATCTTATTCACCCTTAGTTCAAATAATCTGGCAACATAAACAAATATTAGGACCTGGTAAAAATTGTATAAACCTTGACATTAATAAAATCGCATACGTTATACGGGGTGTTAACGGGTGACCTGGCGGTCTAGGAGTAAGGTGTCAAATTTCTGTGCTGGCGGCCGGGGTTCAATCCTCGGTCCCAGCACAGATTTATCTGATTACCAAACCCTTCCTTCACCTCTAACAAGACATCTTGTGAATGTGGGGAATGCCAGGCCTCCACCGTGGTTCGAATTCCACGTTAAACTGTAGGTCCTCCATCTCATCTCACAATCAACCTACCATTACACATTAGCGTAAGTGCGTATAGCCCGAACGGGTAGTAAGACGTGGTGCTAATAATAATAATAATAATAATAATAATAATAATATACGGGGTGTTAAAAAAGTTTCAAAATCTTGGGATATAGTAGTACTCATTAAAATGAGTAAAAAGGTATTTGTAAAACTGAATTCGCAAATCAACTCAAACAATAAATGGGATTTTTTTTATTTTGGCAGTAAATAAAAAGAATAAAAGTGTAATGTTATTTAGTTTTATATGGCATTACTGTATTACTTTATCACTAAAACAGTGTTCTACATATTTTCTTTCCATTTTCACACCAATTTCAAATCTCGAATCAGACTGCTGCTTGATCTTTGAACAATCCCAGGATTAATTTAAATTGTCTAACAACCTTTTAAAATCTTATGTTGGAAGACTGCTAAATCATATATCAATGGAATACACTAAACTATATGTATCCTCATGCAAAAAATAAAGTCCAGATGAATAAGATCAGTTTGGGGAGAGGGCCCCTTGCGACTGGATTCTATCTGTGAGTATATTTATTTATAAGTTTTAGGATTTTAGTTACTAGCAGGGAGTCGAACCGGAACCAAACCCGATATCAGAAATTAAGTTATGTTTAAGGAACCAGAAATGAAACAAGTCACCTAAACATAAATTGTCTAAGAACCGGAATTATTATCGATTTAGTTCCATAAATGTTATTAAATTATTTTTCAAAATTTTATTTTATGTTATTCTTTATTTAACTTAATTTTATTTTGAAATACTCTCTTTTTCCTTTTTTGGGGTTTGTCAAAGTCAGATATATTTATTTGTATTTTTTTTATATATATAGCTAACTCTTAAATGTGTGTACATTTTTCATTATTTTTTATTTACGAATTGTATGATAATAATAAAACTATTAAATAAAATAACCGCAACCTTAAAATGTTTACTGGAAGAACACGTAATGAAAACCGATAAATATTTCAATTTGACTCCCCGGTTACTAGATGTGAAATGAATTGCAACATAGATTTTTAGATAGCCTTTGGTAAACATTTTATTTCACACTTATGAATGTTTATTTAATTTTAATAATTAAAAGGTTTCCGCGTGTATTTTCCACCAGCACTAAAAAACATCCCTACACTTTGGGCAAGTAGTATCAGCAACGCAAGCGTGGTCACCCCTGGCGTTAGAATATCCTACACAAGAGGGAACAATAATTGGCCCCGTGTTGCCAGAGGGTAGGCCTCAAGGGAAGCTCTATGCAATACAAGAGAGATATATATATATAGGAACACGGAGATACACAGTACTATATGTGTGGATGCGTGTATATATGAGCGGGCAGAAGCGCAACTTCCAAAAAGCAAACACAGCTCAGTTAATTGATCTACGGAACTCGTGAGTGTGCTGTAGCCAAATTGCGGCCTGCAACTCTTTAACATGATTTACATCGAAGGGTATGAGTCCCATCGTGTACCCATGTACCCCACCTACCTAACCTAACAACACACAATACCTTCTCAACTTCCAGACGGGTAAGGCGACCAAAAGGAAAGAGATACATCTAATGTTAGCTTTACCTTATTCTAACTTTATACTACAGTCTGTCCAAGCTTCCCTTCCTGATGCCACAAAACCCACCCACCTTTTATATTTCCATCGGGGAAACTTTGAATTATCCCTTCTAGTGTTTTTTTACTCCCCTATAACCCGTTCCCCCCACCCCCCACCCACCTTACTGAATCCCTTCCATGTCTTATGTAAATGATGAGGGAATACCATTTCTGCGCGGCGTGTATTTTGACTGGAGTACTAATGAAAAAAGTTTAGGACCGTTTGTACAAGCGTGGTATATGACCTTTATAGGAACAATGTGTATGTATTCAGAGGGAATGGTTTGGGAGGTCAGAAGATGATATTGTATAGTGCGTTGTGTAATTTAGAACAACTGTCGAAACATTCTGCAACTAGCTTCTACAGCAGCTTTGGCTTCACGGGGTCTTCCTCGTTCGTTATCATAATATCCAGGTAATAATGGCAATATTATACTTGTTCCAGTTAATAGAATTTCCCCGCCCAAGTTCTGTCCCTCTAGCTTCTAAGCAATTACAGTGTCCGAAGTTGGAATTTTTATCTTGGATAATTTCGTCCTAACATTATTCTTCATCGTCAGCGTGCTAAAAAATATACATCGGAAACACAATCATCAAAATTAGAAACGAGCACGATATGAGTTTTGTTTGATGTCATTTTAAAAGTCTCTCTGATAATCGGGGGTGGGGGGGAGGGTGAAACTTACTTTGATATTATTTCTTATTATTTTAACTAAGAGTGGAATGATGCTTCCCAATTATTAATATGTTACCACAAGAGAGACAAACGGTATGCAACTAAATTCATGGAAAAAATTATGAATCATTATTATTTGAGACTGCTACACTATATTAAAAATTCCCAATTAAATTCCCAATGAAATATTTTAGAATTATATTTCCATGCATATTACTATTCATAACTAAATTAATAAATTATATTTCTACCAGCACTTTCTTATTGTTGTTCTCGAGTTTATTTTTTATTTTTCTATAGATTTTCAGAGCTTTCACACTTAGGTAGACTAATGTTGACTTTGGACGGGTCATTCTTTTCAAGATGGTCATCGTATCTAATATATAAAGGACCCTTTTAATGTTGGTCCTATGAAAATATAGCTTTAGATATATCTGGGAAATTTCAGAACAATCGGTCTAGTAGTTTTTGCGGGAAGTAGTAAAAGACTGAGAACAACTATGTTTTATATATTAGTAAGAAAATCCAAGCTCTCAAGTAAATTATTTTCTTAAAACTTTCAGAGAGAATCAGATGTCCGCCTGGATTGTAAATTGGTAGTGTAAATACATTACCGTTAGCTTGTATGTTCGGATTCCGATCTCGGCTGAGTGATTTTGGGATTAATTTATTCATTCTCCTTCCATCCAAACATCCCTTCTAATCATTAATAACCCTTGTGGAGAACTTAATCCAAGAAGACGACCTTTCAATAGAAACCGTATGATTTTATTTTTTAAATTGTTACAATCAACCGGTTGTAGACAAACTTAAAAACTAGTTATCAATATAAATGTAAAGTAAAGATTCTACCTACTAATGTGAATACGAAACGAGCCAAACTGAACTCTAATCTCTCTTTGGATTTTAGATTGATATATTTTCTTCTATTATTTCTATTCGAATTTGATTTTCATATTTTCCTTGTTAATCATGTTGGACAAAAAGTAAATCAGTAATATGTAATATTCAAAGAAAAGAACCATTGTTTACGTAGTTTATGGACTTCATTCTCGCAATAGATATTAAAAAAATCGCTTCAGGTGCGTATCCTCAAACTCTCCTAAGTAACTATTCTAAGTTTCACCGTTATAGGTTTCTAAATTTTGGTGGGTTTATTTTATATAACACTGCGTCAAACTACCCGTTCGGGTTATACAACTAGGTACTAATTAGACTAATGGGTTGGGAAATAGAGGAAGTGCACCCGCATTTACATGAAGGGAGAGTAGAAAATCATTTAGGGAAAAAAACTTAATGCACCCGACTGGGACCAAACCACGATCTCCCAGAGAGAGGTGAGTGTCTGTGGTGTTATCACGTCTACAGAAACACAAACACAAAACTACACCTTCTATGCTATTTATTTGATAAAGGAAAAAACATACCATAACATTTTCACTCAACGTCTTTCCTTTGGATTTAATAACTCAAAATCTTGTGAAAAAAATCTTTGTTTTCTGTGTGTATCTCTAAGAACTCGTAGGTGACCTGATGGTCTAGGGGTAAGGTATCGGACTTCTGTGCTGGAGGTCCAGGGCTCAATCCTCTGTCCCGGCACACAGATTTTTCTGATTGCCAAACCCTTCCTTCACCTCTGGCAAGACTTGTATTAATCACAACTTAATGTGTTGAATGACAGGCCCCAAACGTGGTTCGGATCCCACGTTAAACTGTATGTCCTTCATTTCATCTCACAATCACCCTACCATTACACATGAGCTTAAGTGTGTATAACAAATAATAATAATCATCATCATCTAAGAACTCCATACAAAAGCACAAGTCTTCAGAAACTAACTTGTCACAATTATGATTCTAGTTGGTAAAACTTCGGGATTTAGACGAGCCTTTGTTCTACAAGTTTGTACATTTAATATTCCTACTATTTTCGCCATTATATTGAAGAAAGTCGTCACCTTGCATTATGCAACACTAAAGTTAACGTTGAATGACTTTGAAGCAGAGAAAAGTATTTTCTGTTTTACATAATAAAACAGCGCATAGACGCCGCGCTCTTGGGGCGGTGTTTGTTGGTTTTAAAAGTGGGTTTATCTTATAAAGAAAAACTTAAAACAATACTGTGGGGGGGAGACAATGACAGGTAAAACAAATTTTGAACGCTTTGTGTTGTTTCTTTTTTTTGACAGGAGAAAATGTGAAATCCGAGGCGATGTTGACGGTGGGAAGGAGCCGAAAGACCTGACCTCATCTCGAGGAATGTTCCCCAGTGCTCAGATCAAAATGAGGTGAGAGAGCACGTATCATATTTCCACTCGCGGACATGTTAGCAAAGTTCGTAATATAGTCACAGGAGAAGTTGTTGTTTTTTAACCAATGGACAAGCTTTGAATCTTAAATTGGTACGCTTTAACATTAAGCCTATTAGCGTCTTTAAGGGTTGTTCAAGCGAGTTTTGAATGTTATTTTGATAAAAAAATATTATTTGAGGTAAGTTAGCTATTTACTGTGCACTTTATGAACTGACTGATTATATCAGCACATTACTTATCAGCACATGACTTATATCAGCACATGACATATCAGAACATGGCTTGTATCAGAACATGACTTATATCAGAACATGACTTATATCAGCACATGACTTATACCAGCACATGACTTAAACCAGCACATGACTTAAATCAGCACATTACTTATACCAGCACATGACTTAAATCAGCACATGGCTTATATCAGCACATGGCTTAAATCAGCACATGGCTTAAATCAGCACATGACTTATATCAGCACATGACTTATACCAGCACATGGCTTATATCAGCACATGGCTTAAATCAGCACATGGCTTAAATCAGCACATGGCTTAAATCAGCACATGGCTTAAATCAGCACATGGCTTAAATCAGCACATGGCTTAAATCAGCACATGGCTTAAATCAGCACATGGCTTAAATCAGCACATGGCTTAAATCAGCACATGACTTGAATCAGCACATGACTTGAATCAGCACATGGCTTAAATCAGCACATGGCTTATATCAGCACATGGCTTGAATCAGCACATGGCTTGAATCAGCACATGGCTTGAATCAGCACATGACTTGAATCAGCACATGACTTGAATCAGCAGATGACTTGAATCAGCAGATGACTTGAATCAGCAGATGACTTGAATCAGCAGATGACTTGAATCAGCACATGACTTGAATCAGCACATGACTTGAATCAGCACATGACTTGAATCAGCACATGACTTGAATCAGCACATGACTTGAATCAGCACATGACTTGAATCAGCACATGACTTGAATCAGCACATGACTTGAATCAGCACATGACTTGAATCAGCACATGACTTGAATCAGCACATGACTTATATCATCACATGACTTAAATCAGCACATGACTTATAAACTAACTTTAATTTAAAACAGACACAACATTCAACCGTAGGCCATTAATTCATGACTGTGAAAGGGGAAACCCTCAATTCAATAATGATACATTTTCCGGTCATACCATGAATTGAACCCTGGACCCTTAGCTCACTACCAACTGAGCTAAGGTATAGGACTTTTATCATCTCTACATTATCATATAGGGACCCCCCTTGTATGGCCGTCCGAGTCAAAACCAAACCGTATTCATTTTCGATGATGCCGCTTGCGATAGATAGTATACCATTCAGGCTTATTCCAATATGGGTATAAATAGGACAAACGACTCTTTTGATTTGTCACGCCTACTCTCGAATACCCAAACAGATGCTGAGAGATATAACACCTACTTGCTCATCCTTTACAAGATGTACGATACAAACTTGAAACATGTATATGGCGATCACGTCAACACAGATACAACCTTGCAAAATTTTAAGGAAATGTGTTCGTAATGCTGGTAACAAAAGTACGATTTTCTGGCTTTGATTAGAAATCATGAGATTGACAAGGGTCCATTCTGTTTTGGTTTCGATACCTTTATCTTACCCGATTAATGTGCCCATTGACTCAGTTTATTCTAAGACATGTCGTCCATATTGAAATTCGGACATTGTCTCTACAAGTATATATATCGGGTGGTGGTGGAAAGGCAGAGCAGCGATGCAGGCTCGAGGAGGATTATCAACATCAAGACTCCCATAGGTTAGGATGCTTTTAACAAGTAACACACCAATAGAATGGATGTGAAACATAATAACGAACAGTTACATGCTCTCAATACCTCCATGGATATTATCAAATGTCAGATAGACTCAATGATTGAGAGTTCGGAAAAGGATAGAATATGTACGCCAACTTTGAAAGAAGCAGAAATCAAGGGATAGAGGACGTACGGAAACTGTCCCATCAGCAGGAAGATTTTCTCAATAAGGCAAAAGGATAAATAGAATCTTTGAGACCTAAGCTGTTCCATGTTGGAGGGGTCTTTCCCCACACACAGCTTACAATTTACACCGACTTACATGAAATTGTGACTGAGAGTTGTAATGTCAGAAAAAGCGACAAGGGAAGATCGGTATTATGATGTAGAAGGTTTAATCTTGCACAACATCGCTTTGCCGCTATTATTTTCGGATGCATCGGCTAAAGTTATGTCGAGCAGATCATGGTTTCATCTAAATCCACTAGAATCCCCATCCTATCATGAAAAATACAAGATATTTTGAGCTGGCTTTAACTATTGAACTTGATTATAAGGTCAAAGGTGACCTGGTGGTCTAGGGGTAAGGTGTCAGACTTCTATGTTGGCAGCCGGGGTTCAATCCTCGGTCCCGGCAAAGATTTATCTGATTACCAAACCCTTCCTTCACC
>CABEEJ010010050.1:0-15773 GCA_901482245.1 Timema douglasi
TAAGTTTTCTTGGTTTCAAATGGTTATTTATTCTTTTTATAAGTTTTCTTGGTTTCAAAACTTTGCTTGTCAAAAGTGACAGCTGCTAGACAGCTGATATTTCAAAACATATGTATTGGCGTAGGGATACGTTTTATAAATCTGGTGACTTTTCCAGAAATTTTCTACTGTTCTTCGTACTGAAATCAGTCTGTACATAAATTGTACATGTGTATAAACATTGATTACAATTTACCTGTATAATAATACAAAAGTTATGATAATGCCTCTATTATGCCTCTTTATAAGAATTGCTTCAATTTGTTGTATCCATGTGTTGTAATTGTCTTTTTCTAGTTATTCAGTATGCATTGAGAATCCTGATATCATCTTAATTTATTGGAACGCTTACTGATTTCAGGCGTTAAAAACATGTTTAATATTATCTCACTTCTGATCACACGATCTCTTTAAACACACATATAATTTATTCTATCGTACAACATAAACGTTGTAACAGCACCTTGGACCTATAAACATTTGGTTTTATTTATTAAACAAAGATGTTGGTTTCATTTATTAAGACAATACTATGAAAATTAACAAACTTTTTATCTTTCATAAATATAAGAAACATTGTGGCGTTGCTATGATAACAACAGACCAATAAAACGCGTATTTGATAGTGAAACAAAAATAATGTTTATTTAGTATACACAAACAAATAATATATTATATGAATTGATTTATTGTTTAAAAAAGAAAAAAGCACAATTACATTTGATTATTAATATAGAATTAAGAATTAAAGTTATTTACGGAAGTTTTTTTTTACATCCTGATGTTGACAAAACTGAAATAAAAGAAACCATTCTAACCCTGGAAAATCGTGGACATAGGAAAGACGATTGGGGTCTTACCCAACAGTTACGCATTTGCTACAAACTTCATGTAACAGGGTCTGCATACCACTCCAAAGAGCATGAGCAAACCCCATCAACTCACCCGTGATGAAACTGCATTAGTATTTTTATTTCCTGATGACCCAAAATCAGTGGCAATGATACGGCAACCCATTGCTCACGTAATTGATATTTCGGTGTGCGGTGAAGAACAGGTTGTCATCTGCAAATAGCCTTAGGTTTATTTTTGGATCTGTGGGGATATCAGCGACATATATGCTATACAGGAAAGGTGGTCGAGCAAAGACCTATGGAACTCTCGCTCTGATTGCGTTCAGACGACTTCTTACCATCCATTTTGTCTCTGAAATTCCGTCCGTGGAGCAATTTCTTTACTGTATGTATGTACATCCTGGAAAAATTTAAGGAGATCATCCTATGAAGTATGCCAGCATGCCAGCCTAATCGAAGGCCTTTTCGACGTCCATCAACACCACTAAAGTGATTTCCTTTCAGTTGGAGCTCTCTGTCGTCACCTCCACAAGACTGGTGACCGGGTGTATTGTGGAATGGCAGCTCCGGAAACCAAACTGTATGTAATGGAGAATTCTATTTTCCTGAGCAAACAGCTTCACTCTTACTAGAATCAGCTTCTCATAGGGCTTACCAATACAAATCAGCGAGTTAATTAGTCTCTTGTTTTGAGGGAAATTAGGGCCCTTGCCAGGTATTGGTATATAAATTATCAGCCACTTTCCAAAATTTCGTAAAATAGCCCATCATTATTGCCGTTGAGAATATGCAAGCCAGCAACATTATGATCTTTTCCAGAGAGTAGCAAAGCATCTCATTGGATATGCATGTCATCCCTGGAGATTCATTCTTTTTTAGTTGCCTAACTTCCTAGTCCACTTCTTTCCTCGTCACCAGGGTTGGTATATCAGACCTAGGTTTCTCGAGCTAATGCCTAACCTCAACTCTTACCTCTCTAGCTATGTTCTAATCCTGGGGTTAGATATTTGCTCTGATTTGGTCTTCCAGAGAATCAGAAATTGATTCGGCTTTCTCCGCTGCAGTATATATCATCTCATGTTGACCATGGATCGCTAGAGTCTTCGGTTTTGTGTTATCTTCCTTAAGTATTTTGGTTAAAATTCATTTAAGCCATCGTTAACAGTCAATAATACAGATTTTTCCCATCGAAATATATTCAACTGTTGGGCCCTTCACCAAACAAGCGACCGCAATCGTTTTTACTCTGCTCGATGTCGTGGTAGTCGGGACTCATGCTATTTCCGACACGCTTCCCTCTTATGTGCTATTATGAAGTTTAGGTCTGAATGGTCTCTCTTCAAGATAACTATCGGGGTTTCCTACGACGTTGACACCCGATGAGCCTCGAACATCGTTAACGTTAGGAGGATGATTGAACGGTCCACTTCTTCCGTCAAGATGATATACAAATTGATTGAAATTGCTCTGTTTGGATTATTACGGTAATTGAGCCATTCGCTTAACGTTATCTTTCTCATAAGAAAGGCTTTCCGAGGATTTGTTTCAAATGGTAGCTGACAAAAGACATGAATGTGGTCATAATTAAGTGCATTCACTGTTTGTAGTTCTTCAGGCTGTTAGTTTATGTTAGTAAGTATGACGTAAAGCACATCCGGTAAGTGTCTGTGATTCTAGGGGTAGATTATGATACCTCCAGCGCCAAAACAACATAATTTTTCAAAGCCGCATAGTACGCCAGGGTGCAGCCAGCTTGGTTAGATATGCAACTGTTCCAGTTCATGTGTTTGCAATTTAAATCTCCGGTGGAAAAGTAGTTATTTTTTGCCGTAAGGGTTTTAAGGTCTTCGGCTGTGAACGGGACGAAAAGGCTCCTATATATCGCGATAAACAATAACTCACCCCGTGGTATGGCAACCACTATCGAGGTTGTTTCAATGTTTACCGTCCCCGGAACAACTGTATGACAGTGGTTTGGATTTTTTTTAAACAAGAATGCAGTACCCCATCCCTTCCAGTCGGTATGTATGTCTTGTAAACATTTTATACAGTAAATGTGAGTCATTTTGCGTCATTTAAGTGAGTCTCACAAATGAGAGCAATGTCTATTCCATAGTTCTCTAAATAGTTGCGCAATTAATAAGCTTGTTGGATGAGACCATTCGCATTCTTGTACATGAAGCTCAAAATATCTCCTGGGTGGGGTTTGTGATTAATTATCATCGCAGAAGAATGCGATAACTGCTTCTAATAAAATCAGCACCTTTGTCGTTTTGTCCAGGTCATTTTTTTTTAACCTAGTCAGGTACTTCTTGAAATGGTTAATGAGGCCTGACAAGTTTATCTTTGAAAATGTTGAAGATGTTTCTAATATCCGAAACCTCGCTTGTGCTTGGATATCCCTCGCTCAAATGTTAGAGGAGATTGACTACCGCTGCAGCGTAAGACATCTGCTTATTTACTGTTACTTGTTTCCATTGGCATGCTGGTGAGACTTTGAAATCTGGCTGGGTGGAGCAATTTGCTTCGTTACCTTTTGTCCCACTTGGCGGGATCTGTCTATTTGTTGATTGCGTTCTTCAAATTCTCTGACCAGTACAGGATATCTCTTGTAATTTGCCACATTTTCACCCTTGCAGTTTGCGTAGCGTTCTAGCGTTGTCCTATCCTTCTTACTACAGCCTATGGCTAAGTGTTCACCCAGACACTTAAAATAACGTAGTGTTTTGGTACAATAATTCTTCGAGTGGCCAAAAAGTCCAGTGTGAAGACAAAGATAGGGAGGGGCCATGGTGTCACTGCTTGAGGGGTAGCTTTCACGTACAGTTGCCTCACATTCGAGGGCGTGAAACCCATTCCAATGAGCTCCCAAGATTAAATCCTCACAGGGGATACTGAAGTGAATGAAGTCTCTTAACCAATAACTTAAAGGGCTTATTCTAATGGAGCATTATGTTAAATGCTCAAGGGAATTTTCTTGAGAAGTTTAAATAGTTTGGATTAGTCCGCACGAGAACTTTTAATAACTTTGACACCCTGTGCTATACAGAATACCTTGTAGTATTCCAAAAGATTTCTGTTGAGCAGTTAAATAATAAAGTTGTACTCGCCGCGTTTGGAACAACGATTGGAGGGGTTTTTACCTTCTTAGAATCAGTTACTTCACACCGGGAAACATCTGGTGTATACATAGCTGCATCCTGTGGGTAGTTGATGGCGTGCACACTTGCCAGTTTGGAGAAATAATTATTTACCTTCATGGACTTCGTCAGCGGTAAATATAATCTAGGTTTGCTCCTGTGCTTTCTTTTTAGAGATGTGACTGTTTCAAAGTTTAAGGTATTTTTATGTTGATTACCTGGTTTTTCTGTCAATATTTTGGGCTGTTGATCCATAGTGGGTTCCTTCTTTAAGACCAAAGTATCCATTCTTCCATCCTGGGATTGTTCGGACATATTGTTACCGTTGTCTTCCTCGTTAATGACGTCAATATCTGAGCCGGTGGACATTTGGGATTTTCACTTATTCGGTTAACTGTGAAAATCTGCAGATTATTCCCAGGATTGACAAGCTGGCTAACCGTTCACTAGCTATTCGTTTCGCCGATAACACTGGTTAGCAGCCATTTTGCATCTGGTGTGTGAAACATCGATTAGCATGCATTTTTGGTTATATAACCCGAATCTACCTTCGGAAATGCTCTGTAACGTCAGGTTTATAAGATATTTGATATTTTTAAAGTTTTTTTTACTTTTGTGTTGCGTGTTCTCTTTTTTTTTCATGATTTATCACTGACTATGCTGGTTGAACTCTGCATTCGGATGAAATATTTGATGGAATAAGTTCTAAAAATAGTCACTAGATGGCAGAGTAATTTAGTTAAGGGGGGATGGTATTGACAATGGCCGTTATAGATGACTCAGCTAGCAATGTTAGCCCTTCTGTCAAGTGCGTTTTTTGAAACTTGGTGTTAGTCACTTTGTATAGTTATCTTAATTGATATCTTAGTTTGTGTTTTTGTTTTTCCTATGTGAACTAGTGAGACGTTCTGATATTTTTAGGTTATAGTAAGTACAGTGTTCTTTATGTAATAGCAAATGCTAAACTTCTTAGTTATGTAAAAACCCCAATAACTTATGTTATGTATGTGGTAAGTTCACTACAAAAACCCAAAGAAAGCTAATCACTGACTTAGTTGATAAGGCTTATAAAATATACTATGATTGTTCTTTTGGATATCAGGATAAACTCTTTGCGTCTCATATTGCTTGCATAACTTGCACAACTATCCTTATAGAATGGATAAAAGGAAACTGCCGAGCCATGCCATTTGTTGTTCCAATGGTTTGGTGCGAGCCAAAAGATCTTATGGTTTGTTATTGTTGCCTGACAAATATTCCAGGACATTCTAGTAAAACTAAACATAAAATTAAATATCCTTTTGTTTCTTCAGTTCATATGCCTGTGTCTCATGGAGAAGACTTAACTATTCGTGCTTGTCACATTTAAACAACTGCATCAGAATCATCAGAGGAGAGTGGATCAGAAGATGCACGATCTTTGGTAGAGTACATCCCTAAAGCTCATGACAGATCGCCTCACCCCATAGAAAAGAAGGAAATGAACGATTTGGTCCGTTATTTAAAACTTTCTAAACTGTTGGGTTCTAGACTGCAATAATGGAACATTCTAAAGAAAGATACAAAGTTTATGAACAAGAAATAGCTGTTTGTCTGGATATTTTTAAATGAAGAATTTAATGTGTGTGTGTGTGTGTGTGTGTGTGTGTGTGTGTGTGTGTAACACAGACGTGAATGGTTTGATGGTGGATTTGGGTGTTCAACATAATCCACATGAGTGGATAACATTTATTGATTCAGCTAAAGCAAGCTTAAAAGCAGTGCTATTGCATTGTGTCAAAAAAAATCCACCAGTGCCTTTAGTACATGTGGTAGACATAAGGGAAACTTATGAAAGTATGGCTTTGCTAACGGAGGGAATAAAATATAATGATTATGAGTGGCAGATATGCTGTGATTTAAATGTTGTCGCACTGCTTAAAGGTTTACAGGGTGAATTCAGATAATACTGTGGTTTTTGGTGCTTGTGGGACAGTCGAGACACCAATAACCACTATAAAATTAGGAATAGACTATTCATTGCTGGAAAGGAAATTGTGAAATTTATTCCATTGGTTGAGCCGAATAAAGTAATTTTTCTTACACTTTCTATAAAGTTAGGCTTGATGAAGAACTTTGTAAAAGCTCTTGATAAAGAAGGTCGGGCCTTTAATCACTTGAAAAAAGCTTCCCAAGCTAAGTGAAGCAAAGCTAAAAGAAGTTAGATTTAATTGGGCCAAAAATTATGGCATTGTTGAAAGATCCAGCCTTTGATGCTAAGCTTACAAATATCGAGTTAACTGCTGATTCTCTTTCAAAGATATTGTTTACGGCTTTTTTGACAACAGAATAAATGATAAATATATTTCCATCGTGAATGGTCTATTGGACAACTACCAGAAAATGGGCTGTAGAATGGCACTAAAAATTAACTTTTCACACTTGCATCTTGACTTTTTCCCAGAAAATTGTCGTGCTTTTAGTGACGAACAGGGTGAATGCTTTGAACAAGATATTCTGACCATGGAGTGTCGTTACCAAGTACACTGGAACCCTTCGATGATGGGCAATTACTGTTGGTTTGATTTTAGGAATACTGATGAAATACCTTACAAAAGAAAAGCATCGTCATCCCATTTTGTCAGAGAAAATTGACATCAAACTTAGTAAATATCAGGGCTTAATGTGGATTATTTGTGTTTTTTGTTGGTTTAAATTAGTTGTTTATGCCATCAATAATACATAGGTGAGTTCTGAGGGCTATGTTTTGTTTGTATTTAAAATAATAAATAATTGCTAATGTCTTATTATTGTGTATTAGTGCTATGTATCTCGGAAATGTGACTTTATAGAGAAAATCTGGTTTTTCCACTGAATTCAGCATCTGAAAATTAGTTATATACACCCATTTACAAACCAGGTACAGAAAATTTTTCAATTTGTTGACCAGTGATAATAAATCGTCCGTAAATCGGAACAAGGATTTATGTGTTTGGAAACTGTTGTCCCATATGGGGCTGACTTAGGTTACGTTATTTTTCATAACGTTATGACAAATAAAGTTCAAAATAACGGTCTGGTATAGATTAAACATTTTTTCGTAGAAATTAGACCGTTTGTTTGCTGTATTAGGCCAATGAAGCACTTAACACGTCAGTTTTCAAAACACTATTAACACACGGTCTCGTTGAAAGACTCCGTGAAATTTTCAAGTGAAGTCGTATCCAAGTCCCAATTTTTATATTTATCTCTCTTGTTTGCCCGTCTACCAGCTCTGACTGTCAGAAGCGATCCTCAGAAAAGGTAGTTGACTTGTTAATACCTTAGGACAGTACCGATATGTTGTCATAGACCATAAAAATTTTTTGAACGTGTTTATTGATTATGTAAGGAACATGGATTTGGAAGAAGGAATTTTAAAATGGATAAAGTATTATTTTTTGAAGTATTTAGGTCGAGACCTAGTACAGTGTGATGGTAGACACAAGCGCAGTCGGGCTCGATGTGTGAGTTGGTGTGTGTGTGTGTGTGTGTGTGTGTGTGTGTGTGTGCACTAGGACAGGCTGGTTTTAAATTTACTGATTGGGGTAAGGGACGTCTTAATCCAATCTCAGCTTTTTGTATCTATTTGGTTCTCGGGGGTTGTACTACCATAGGTTTCCAATTATTGCATTTTCCTTCAAATTTAGGGATCTGGTGTAAAAACTTATTTTTCGATCTTTGTAGATCTCTTATAGCGTCTTACTCCCAGTCTTGTCGTGGATAAATGCATTATTTGTTTTTTGGGTGACTCCCAATATGCACCTGAGTACCTTGTTTTGGGCCACCTGAAGTTGGCTCAAAATATCTGGGGCCGCATAACTCCACGCTTTGTTGGTGTAGATGAGTAGAGAATGGACAAGACTCCTACAGAGGAGAAAATTTGTTCCAGTATTCAGCACCAGGCTCCTTAACAGTCTGTAGTTCCGGACAAAGCCCCCATAGCCTTTTTCCTCGAGTTTTTGACGTGAGGTTTCCAGTTGAGTTGGGAGTCCATTAATACATAAAGATATATGAATTTGTTACATAATGGAACGTATTCACTCAGCAAACTAAACTGGGCTGGTGGGCGGCTTCTTATTTTTGATATAATGATAGGCGTGGACTTCACAGGGTTTAACTTTATTCTCTACTTTTCCATACAGTTGCCGAACTGGTCCAGGAAGCATTGTATATGTTAAACCAGTAATTGAGGTTCTTGTGTGCGGTGAAAAACAGGATGTTATCCGCAAATAGCTTGATGCCAATTTTTTAGTCTGTAGGGATGTCGGCAACATATATTATGTACAAAAATGGTGATAGAGCAGATCCCTGCAGCACTCCCGCTCTGATACCGTGTAGGGATGAATTCTTACGATCTATTTTTACCCTAAAGTAACGACCGTAGAGAACGCTTCTTATCTTGTGGATTTGCTTTTTAGAGAATTTTAAGTCAATCATTTTTCTTAGGAGAACAGCAGACCAGACCTTATCAAAAACCTCTTAAACGTCCATAAAAAACGCTAATGTAATTTCCTTTTTGATAAAATTTTATTGTCGCCTCAACAAAAATGGAGTGGCGGCTCGGAAACCAAATTGGATATCAGGAAGTATTCGGTTTTCCTGGGCAAACTGCTTTAGCCTTTCAATAACTATTTTTTAAATACCTAACCAAGATACCTGAGTAAGCTGACCGGTCTCCTTTCAGCGGAGATTTGGAGTATTTGCCTGGATTTAGGATATATATTACATCCGCCACCTTCCAAATTTGCGGAATGCAGCATAAAATATAAAAGCCTTGAATAGAATAACTTTATCAGGAGCATGGCAGAGCATATCGTTTGATATTAGGTACGCATCCAGGGGGTTCTTCTTTTTTAGATGCCTGATAAATTGTTCCACTTCATGTCTAGACAGTGGAAGAGGTAGCACCAGGATAGGTTCCTCGATATATAGCTACACCTCATCTTTCACCTCTCTTGTGAGCTCATCCTGGGTCTCGATGTTCGCCCTGAACGGGTCTTCCTGTGATTCATTTATAGCTTCTGGTTTAGCTGTGGCTGCTTAAATAATCCCATGACGTCCGTGAATGGTCGGAGTTCTAGTTTTCGAGTTGTCCCATTTAAGCTGTTTGCTAATCATCCACATACTTACACCACTGTTGACGGTTTCCAAAATGTACTCGTTCCAGCGGATTAGTTTCAAGTGTTTCACTCTACGGCGAAACTGGGTGCTTAGTCTGTTGTACTCTGTTTGACGTCTCAGCAAGCGGGATACCTGCCATTCATGGCGCAATTCCCTCTTCTGAGCTATCAAGAAGTTCAGGTCTGAATGTTCATTATTTATGATGACTATTGGGGCTTTGTATGTTGTGTACACCCGATGAGCAACAAGCAACGTTGAAGTCAAGACGACGACCGAGTTGTCCAAATATACAGCCAGTAAATTTCTTTAATTCTAGGGGTAGATTGTGGGTTCTTCCGAACCAAAACTACATTGTATTAAGGTCACATGTTCTATCAGGGTAAGGCTAGCTTGATTAGATAGGCGACTGTTCCAATGTGAATTTTTACAATTAAGGTCACCAGCGGCGAATACATTTTTCTTGGTCGTGAGTGTATTTAGATAATCGGTTGTGATCGGGACTGATGGGCTCCTTAAGATACTTTTTAATAGGTATAGGAATGATTTTTTTTTATCTTGCAATGGAGGAAGATGTGTTTAAGTTGTGATAGTGATTGTAGGTGAACTATGAAGGTCATTGTTATGTCAAGTCCGAAAGTATGTTTGGGATTTGGTCTGGAGGTGATACATTTCCATTTCCCATCTGAGGCCAACCCCCAAGCCAGTAATATTTTCTGACTCGTAAAAAACATAGTCGGTTATCCCAGTGGCATTTAGCCGTGGCATCTGGCCATGACATAGGTAGTAATGGCATGAAATGTGCGATTAGTGTATGAAAGTCTGGTTTAGGTTTGGATCGAGGTTAGGATAGGTGGGCTGGTGAGGTTGTCGGCGATTCTACTGTCGTTCTGGCGTAGCTGATGGTCAAGTATTGGTAAATTTTTATTCTACTAGGAATGTTACATCTAGGTTTTTTGGGTTTTATACTTTTTCTTCTAGTATTATCAACTAGGGATTATATAATTTTTTGAATTTAATTTTGATTTGTTTTTTAATTTTTAGGTTATAGTAGACATTTAGATGGATATAATAAGTAAATGCTCAACTACGCCAGCCTGGGTCGTTTATGGTGTCGTGGTTCAGTCAGGTCGTAATGTCCGACTACTCTAACAAGTTCGTTCTCGTGCGTTTCAGTTTGGTCGTAGAACTTATTCCTGTCCTTGTAGATGTCCTGTAGTTGGCAGTTTTTCATGGTGTTTAGGCCAGATATTCTAGTGCGTCTATCTACCACAATGAATTTTTATAATATATTTTTTTGTGTTACCTGAAGTTTGCTAGTGTTTGTTGAGGAGGCATAGCTCCATACTACACAATTATAAAGGATGATGGATTGAATTATTTGCTGGTATAGTAATATTTTAGTGGGAATTGAGAGCTGCCCTCCTCTAAACAGGGAGTACAGTTGTATGAATCTACCCATTGCTTTTTTTTATTGGTCTTATCCATGTGACTCCTCCAGGTGAGTTTCCTATCTATTGTGATCCCAAGGTACTTGACTTCGTCTTGAAGTAGGATGTCTATGTAGAATATGGTAAGTGGGGTGGGGAGCGGTTTACTACATTTGGCTAATATTAGGGTGGCTGATTTAGTGGGATTTACTTTAATTCTCCAGTTGGAGTGTCAGTCCTGGAGGAGGAGATATCTTTGCATAGCAAGAGATGCATATTTAATGTTTTTGTTGGCTACATAAAGCATGGTATCGTCGGCAAAAAGTCTAACCTGAACATGATCGTGAGTGGGGATGTCTGCTACATAAATAATGTATAAGTGCGATGCTAGTGTTGAACCCCGCGGTATCCCGGCTTTAATAGTATGTGTCTGTAATCTTTGGCCGTTCATAACCACCTGGAACATACGCTGTCTGAGTAAGCAGGTTATCAAGAAGATTGACCATTTTGGGTAGTTAAATTTTATTAATTTCTGCATGAGTCCAATGTGCCAAACTTTTTCGAAAGCTTTCTTGACGTCCAGGAAAATAGCTATTGCGTATTAATTTTCTTTAAATGCGTTAGTTACGTCCTCTACTTTTTTTATTGTGGGATGGGTGGTGGAATGGTGGTTTCTAAATCGAAACTGAAGGTTCGGAATAGCACCTAGCCTATCATTTATTAAGTTCAAACTTTTGAAAATTAATTTTATTAATATTAGCACCGCGTCTTACTACCCATTCGGGCTATACGCACTTACGCTAATGTGTAATGGTAGGGTGATTGTGAGATGAAATGGAGGACCTAAAGTTTAACGTGGAATCTGAACCACGGTGGAGGCATGGCATTCCCCAAATTCACAAGATATCTTGTCAGAGGTGAATGAAAGGTTTGGTAATCAGATAAATCTGTGCCGGGACCGAGGATTGAACCCCGGCCACCAGCATAGAAGTCTGACACCTTACCCCTAGACCGCCAGGTCACCGAAAATTAATTTCTCAATAACTTTACTCAAGGTCGTTATTAAACTTATCGGCCTTTGCTGAGAGAATATCGGGTTCTTACCCGGTTTGGGGATTGTTATTACCCTAACCAGCTTACAGTCAGCCGGGAAATAGCAGAGCTTCAGTTGTGAGTTTAGTAGAGCCAATAGCGATAATTCCGCTCTCCCTGGAATTTGTTTTAATATCTCGATAGTTAGGTAATCATGTCCTGGTGGTTTTTTCCTAAGTAGGTCCTTTATAGTGGTAGTGAGCTCTTCCAGAGTGATTTCCTCTGACTTAGTGTCGTTTTGTTCTCCAGATAATCACTGACTGTTCTAGTCGCGTTTCTGGTAAAGTCGTTATCCTGTGGTTCGTCGTTTGGTTTGAACTGTTACTCTAAAACCACGGCCATGACTTTAGCCATTTCTGTGCTTTCGTTAACGATCCCATGTTCCCCATGGATAGCTGGTACGGTCTTTTTTCTGGTAGTCTCCTTGAGTTGTGCTAGTTTCCACAAATTGCCTCTGTCAAGTGTGGCCTCAGTGACGTAAGCGTCCCATCTGTTACGTCCGATGTCCTTGACTCTCCTCACTTGAGCTCTGAGTCGGTTGTAGGTCGTCCTGTGGTGTGAGGTTCTGTAGGTCTGCCAGTCCCTTATCGCTTCCCATTTCTTGGCTATAAGAAAGTCCTAATCCAAGTTTTGTTGTCGGAGGTAATGTTGTATGCGTGCTCTAGTGGTGTTTATTCTGTAGGCTTTATGCACTGTGGTCGTAAAGAGTTGTAAAGTAGCGTCAGCCTTTTCCATTGATTCTATATCCTGTATTTCTGGTATAGTTTCCTCTAATGTCTGCCTAAACTCATCCCAGTTACAAATTGCTCTTGTTTTTTTGAGTCCCCTTATCTCAAGTTAGTGTGTAATCCAAGCTCTTGAATTAGAGGGATTCAATACAATAAAATAAAATTAATGTTATCAAAAAATTTAGATAAATAGGAGTGCGTAGTGTAAATAACATTATGTTTTTGTTGTGAAATATAGCAGGGTACACAACCCGTCTCCAACACACGCCACTCACTCCTAGAGAGCGGGAAATATCACTGACCTCCTTCAGAAATCAATTTATATTTAATATGATGAGGTCGAAGGCTAAGTTAAAAGGGACATTAAAATTATACATATCTAAACCTAGAGATAAATGTCATAACTAGAATAGTAAAAAGTTCAAGTCTTAAAGAAAACTTTGCTTTTATTTCAGCCAACATCTTATTAAAGAACAGAGCACTTCTTTAATGAATCTTAGGATTTGTTTTATCAATACAATATCCGTAAAAGCTGAAGTGCAATAATAACAATCTATGTTGGTTTTTTTTCAAGAAAACTTTCCATGAACATACGTAAATTAACTTTCAATTTATAGCATTATCAAAATGGCATATGACAACATCTAATCTTAAATGAGATTTCTCCACTATGACCTATTTTAGTGCTAGTCAAAATTTTAGCTAATAGCATTAAAGTTCCGTGGTTACCCCATCAATGACTAGCCTACGCATGACGTCTCCACAAATAAACAACAAAAACTTATTACGGAATACCTCCAAAGTAAATGTTAGACTAACTTCAAAATCCTGATAAATAAACTTAGATATCCATTCATTGAAGTTAAAGGTAGTTCCTAACTTTACTATTAAAATTTTCTGGCCTAAATATTATTAACACTCTGCCAACATTCTATAACTATGGAAAAATAACTTCTAAACTAGATACATAAAGTTAAATAGATAAGAATAGTTATCAACGTCATGCATTCTAACAACTGAATAGCTAGGACCTAATATTATAAAATAGCTTCCCCATATGGATACTAAGTCAACTAGCGTTGAAACACAATTCTTAAGTTAAATAATTAAATTAAAGTTGATACGCACAATTTAAACTAACATTAGAAAAAATTCAAAACTAACACGAGAAAACACTTCCCCACATTATTTTTTTATTTTAAGTAAAGTCATATTTCCCTACAGTCCATAAGAAACATAAGTGAAGTTAAACTCAATGTTCAGTAAAACGAACGAAGATTCATATAAGATATCAAAAACAATATTTACACGTAAAACGATCAAAAGGGAATTTAGAAATATTACAATATTTATTTATTTGTGCCGAAATAGAATTTATCCTTACATTGTATAGGTATGTCCTCGAAGCCTAAGCTTCGTGTTAGTGTCCGAGCCTAATCCAAGAGTGGTCTCTTTCTTGGTGGACGGTCTTTTATATGGTGCAAAACTCATCGAACACTCGAGACGAGGATTACACAAGGGTGGAGATCACTGAGTTCAAACACACGGAGAGGGGGAAGTGCACGGTACTAGAAGCTTCGATAGTCTTCTGGCAAGGCCTCAGAGCTTCTATCCTTTTCTACATGTCCATGTTGTTATTGATACGGGTGGTGGTGTATAGTGGCAAGATTCAGCACTAGACTCGGCGTTCTCAGATGTTTGGGTGTTGTTATTGTGTGCGGACGTGTAGTTCTTTCCACGCGCTAATCCGGTTGGTGAGATTGGGTAAGTGATGTTTTGATTGACTAACCCAATTTAGAATACCTTGTAGCAATAATTGCTACAAATGTGCGTCTTAACTTCACACAGTATGGGATTGTGGTCCGAATCTAGTTCCTTTAATACCGTCATATCCTCAGCGGTTACACCAATATTGGTAAATGCCACGTATATAATATCGGGTCTGTGCAAATAATTTGGGGGATAAAGTGTAGGTTCGTCTGGGGCAACAACTACGTAGTTGTGAGTATTATAGTGGTCTGCTAATATTCGTTCTTTCCCGGTGGTTACTCGGTTGTTCCAAATTGTGTTTTTAGAGATAAGATCGTCCGCCAAGAAGTTAGTTTGCGTCTGTGATCTTGTCTAAGTCTTGTGGTAGTAGCGTCTTAGTCGGAGGGTTGTATATGGCCTTGAACCGGACCCTCCCACTACTAGTATCTACATATATTCCAGTAGCTTCTATATTCTGGATATTCCGAAATTGATGTGGGTAGTGAGGTAGATGGGTCTTGATCAAGATATCCGTATCCGGACCTCTCGTTTCTATAAATAGAGTGGCTGTAAAAGTATATATTCTTACTGGGTTTAGATGGGTCTCATTTATTAGGGCAGTATATATTGAATAAGTTTTTTAAAGATCATCTAGCTCCTTAGCTTGCATGAGTATCCCATTCGCGTTCCATATAAAACCCCGAAGTCTGCCTTTCGTCACCATCACGTTTGCATTGGTCATAGTCGGTCGAGAATTAATCGGTCACTCCTTATAAAAGTATCATAAATTTTTCAGTTTTATCGGTCGCCTCTCTGATTCTAGTGAGGTATGGTCTGAAGTGTGCGAGTATCTTGAAAATGTTTGGGTCCTTGAGAAGGTTGATGAGGTCTTTTAAGTCTGAGAATGGGGAAATGGTGTTTACTTGTTTTGACAGTCTGTTGCGCCCCATTGTAACATCGGTATAGGAGCGGTAGATGGATGCAGCCTCTGCGGTTTGTTTATCTGATGGGCCCGGGAGCGGTTGGTTCGTCTGAGGGACAATTTGACGGGTACGCGGGATAGGAGGGTAGTTATTACCGGTGGTAGATGGGGGTACTGTCCGTGTGGGTCCCATCTGTCGTGTGTTGAGTTGATTGTTTTGGCCTTCAACAGTTGCACATATACTGGGCATTTTCAATAGTTGGCCATGTGTGGGGCCCTTGAAATTGGTACATCTTGCCGGTGTCGTGTTGTCCTTCTTGGTACTATTTGGAGTGAGGTGTGCTTTCGAGACACTTCACGCATCTGGGCATGTTTGAACAATTGTTCTTTGTGTGCCTATGATACTGACACTTGTGACATTGCACTATCGTGTTTCGGGGAGGGATGTAATGTTCTACCCTAACTCTCGTCTGATTTAGGAACTTAACTCTAAATATAAAGGTGTGAGCTTCGGTCTTGGCAAGCAAGACAAAAAATGTCGGGAGTAGAGTATCTTTCATAGTGGTGTTTGTCGCCTCTGCCTTTCGGTTAATCTTGCGCACGTCAGTTACTGAGTAGCCTGGGCCAATAAACTCTGCTTTGATTTATTTTGGGTCCATGTTTGGTGGCAGTCCATTTAT
>CABEEJ010010052.1:0-10535 GCA_901482245.1 Timema douglasi
TATCATCAGAATAAGAATAACCTTTGGGTAAATGGGTGAAATGCGGGTTGCGGGTAGCCCCTTCAATCGTAAAGCTCCTTCTTAAGACGTACTCTCTAGGTATTTTAAAAATAAATTAGACTCCCTAGAACCGATTTAAAATGGTCTTCACCCAGATTTTTTTTTAAATTTGGAATGCCCTGGAAGCTATTTAGACCGTTCTTCACCTGATTTTTTTTTTCTAAAATCAGATGTTTCTAAAAGCTATTTAAAAATAGTTTTCCCCCAGCAAATTTTTAAAATTAGATGGTCTTAGAAGCCATTGAAACCGATCTTCCCCCAACAGATATTTGAAAAGTTAATGCTCTCATAAGCTAATTGAAGTGGATTAAAAAATATCATATGCACATAGAAGCTATTTGGAGTGTACCCCTACGGGTACTTCTTTTAAAACTAGGGTTCCTCTAGAAGCCATCTAGAGTGATACTCACCTGAAAATTTTTGAAAATGATATGCCTTTTGAAGCTATCTGAAGTGGTTTTTGCCTGGCAAACTTTCGAAAAGTGAAGGACTATATAAGTTATTTTAGGTTTGATACAAGACCATCTTTAAGATTCATATTAAAAGCTTTGAACTATTTTAGGGGGAGGGTGGGTTTTGAACATTATAAACCTTCCCCACAACCTCTGCGCCCATGGACTTGGTCTTGTTATTCATGTCTATCACCTTGTTGGAGGTTGGTCATGTTATTCATGTATACCACCTTGTTGAAGATTGGTCTTTTTATTCATGTATATCACCTTGTTGAAGGTTGGTCTTGTTATTCATTTATATCACCTCGTTGGAAGTTGGTCTTGCTATTCGTGTATATCACCTTGTTGGAGGTTGGTCATGTTATTCATGTATATCACTATGTTGGAGATTGGTCTTGTTATTAATGTATATCACCTTGTTGAAGATTGGTCTTTTTATTCATGTATATCACCTCGTTGGAAGTTGGTCTTGTTATAAATTTATATCACCTTGTTGGAGGTTGGTCATGTTATTCATGTATATCACTATGTTGGAGATTGGTCTTGTTATTCAAGGAAATATTACCTTGTTGGAGGTTGGTCTTGTTATTCCTTTATATCACGTTGTTGGAGGTTTATCTTGTTATTCATGTATATTACCTTTTTGGAGGTTGGTCTTGTTATTCATTTATATCACGTTGTTGGAGGTTTATCTTGTTATTAGTGTATATCATCTTGTTGGAGGTTGGTCTTGTTATTCATGTATATCATCTTGTTGGATGTTTATCTTGTTATTCATGTATATCATCTTGTTGGAGGTTGGTCTTGTTATTCGTGTATATCTTCTTGTTGGAGGTTGGTCTTGTTATTCATTTATATCACCTTGTTGGAGGTTGGTCATGTTATTCATGTATATCCCTATATTGGAGGTTGGTCTTGTTATTCATGTATATTACCTTGTTGGAAGTTGGTCTTGTTATTAATATATATCACCTTGTTGGAGGTTTATATTTTTATTCGTGTATATCATCTTGTTGGAGGTTGATATTGTTATTCATGTAGAACAATCACCTTGTTGGAGGTTGGTTCCGTTATTCGTGTATATCAATCACCTTGTTAAAGGTTGGTCCTGTTATTCATGTATATCAATCACCTTGTTGAAGGTTGTTTTATTTTTACTGCCAAGAATGAACCGACGATACATTCTTTCTGTCTGTCCCCTGTTATTTACAACGCCCAGACTGACCTGGCTGGCTACTGGTCATGTTTAGTCGAGGTGGCCTCCACAGGATAACAATAGCTTATCCCCGTTTCTTTTTGCATGCAGTTCCTTTGATCCAATATCTTCTCGCCTCTTTGCACTCACTAAGTGATTTTACCTCCTCTGCCAAATCAACAACTTGGTTACTTATAGCCAAATGACCACAAGCCTGGCTTGCTTAAGGGTTGCCGAAACTATAAACTAAAATAAAGCTATTCGTTAAATGCTTAGTTATTTGATGATAAGTTCCAGTCTAGAGTGCCCAGGGGCCTATATAAATATATAGGCTTATTTTGGGTAGGGCCGGGTTTATATCTATGCAGGCCTTGGGGCTGTAAAATGTTTAAGTCCCGACCATAAACAGATCGCATATTTTACTTTTCTTCGTTTTAACATCATTTATTTTCTTCAATTAACTAACTGTTTAATGTTAAAGGTACTATTTAAATTAGGAAATGTTATCATAATAAATTAATATCTATAATTCCATATGTAGCCACTAGACTCACTGTGATCTAGCAATGTTTATGTTTTGAAAATCACAGTCTGTAATATTTACATTGGTAAGTAGATATTATTCTGTCAGAAATAAATACAAATTTAAAAACCATATTAAGTAAAATTTTATTTATTTTTGAGATCTCACCATGACTGTGATCGATAGAGCCAAAATAGTTTTTTTTATTCAAACAGTATTTTGAGACCCCAGGGTGATAGCCCCGGTCGCATCCCTTCCCCCCACCCCGTTCTCTGTTAATTCGGGCCTGTATTTGTGAACATTAACGATGGGCTCTAGTGTAAAACTATCCCCCTTTTTTTGTTTATTTTGACCAAGACACTGTTATACTATTATATTCTGACAAAACCTTATTTTGCCACCTTCTGCAAAATTTTCAGTTTTAAGAATTTTGTGTGTAACTATAGAACTTAAGTAATCAGTGTGCGATGTTTCAACTTTGTACATTATCGGGAAGTTTGATAAAAACTCTGGACGGACAGACATACAGACACCTTATTAGTGGGTTTGCTAATGTACAGTACAAAAACAATGTTCCGTGTGAAAGTTGATGATTCAAGCACGAGAATGGTGTCAATATCTTCATTATTATATGGAGAATCAATATGGCGATGGTGGGAGTTTGCCACTTGTAGCCGATTAAACCTGTACGGGAAAAAATTGGCCACCACTCTGCCGTAACTGATAGCGGTTTTTACTGTTTATCTCGGAAAATACAAAGTTACGTATTACAAAAAGAAAAAAAATCCTTATAAAATTATACACAAAAAATGTTCTTAACTTTTTTTTGAACGAGTGACCATTAACGAACTATTGTATATAGTATATATGAATTTATTTCTCTAAGTGATATAAACATTATGTTTATATGGTAAACTACACTGTAGCCAAGCTTTAAAAATTGTCAGTTGTGACGTCAGTGCTTTAACTATGTAATGATGCTGTTTTGGACCTCTCTCATCAAAAAGTCATGGATGAAGTGTATATTTATTTAAAGAACTATATTTAAAGTTTCCTTTTAATACTTCATCCATGGAGAATCACGCGTTTTCAAAAGTAATTTCAATGTATTGCGCTTTAAAACTTTCTTTCTTTAAAAGACTAACTCCGTTGTATTTGAAAAATCATGCGAACCTTTACCCAATAGGAAGCTAGCCTTCACAACATCAGGTTGCCAGGAGTTCGTTCTCCTATTAGTTAGTTTTAACACTGGTGACAACGGGTCCAAGAAGCAAGGGGTAGGTCATATATAAGCAGTTTGTGCCCTTAATATCAGACAGTAGCATAAATCTACACAGTACACAGTACTCAGACACAATACACCGTACTTATAATACAGAAAATAATTATCTTGACACAGAAAAATAATATTATCACACAGAAACTGTATCACTTTAATACCAAATTTACAGAACTGAGGGTGTAATCTTATAAATAAATCGTGTGCAACATTAAAAGTCTTACTCATTTTATAAGAATCACATATAACCAGATCACATAACCGTGTGAAAGTGCGCAGTAAGGCATACCCGTGTCGTCATCATCACAAAACCCGGTATCGTTCACATTCGCACCATCAACAAAAATTCGGAAACCGCTATAGTTATGCCCAATCGAGGGCTTGTATAATTATAATTGATGCCCAATCGTGGGGCAAATATCACAATAAAACCATATATCATTATATTTACTTATTCAATCAATAATATAATTTTTTTTTTCAGATATCCTGTATAAATAACCTGAATGAGCTTGAATAATGGGTGCTGTAAATTATTGTAACTTGGCGAAGAAAAGGAAGACACGCAATGAACCTAGTCGCTTCCTATGTAGCTCTTCATTGTCTGAAAAACTAGTATCCCAACCAACAAATGTCAGTCACAAGAAACTTGTTGATTGTATAACTGAACGAAAATATAACGGTGACAAACAGTGTTAAAAATAGTCAAACAGTTTGACAGTGATTTCAGTGTGAATTCTATGCAAAACAGAACATTTCATGGCGTAGGTCGTGTTATCGTATGACCCATTAAAAGGATATTGAATCATTAAAAAAAAAGTACAATAAAAGATTAAATTAGTCATTGGAAGAGGGATGTGCGACTACATCTGAAAATAATTCCATTAAATTTACACGATCTCAAATGAGAAATTATGAAAAAGATTATTTTTTTGCGACAAACCAGGCTCTAAAATAATGAACTTAAAGTGTCGACTGATACTGCTGGAAAAAAACTTGCATCATGCTGTTGAAATAAGTAATAGTGACATTTTGCGAGAACGGCTAAGCGAAGCAGTAGATCCAAATGAGGCCAAATGTTGGACAAACCATGTAGCTAATGTCCTTCGATCGAGAAATACTGACATAGGACTAAAAATCGCGAGAAAAAAGAACGAGGTTGCTGCAATTTCAGCATCTGTAGAGTTTATAAATATACCGGAGCAGGGGCTGTCTTCGGGGCAAATATTTACCATGGATGTCTTGGAAGAAACATATTTGAATATTTGTTCTTCAAACAATGTACAAAATGATGTTATGACACGCAAACAACTCAAAGCTTTCATTAAATGGAACTATCAGACAAAGATATTGAATTATCTCGTCCGAACCAGGTTAACAAACCGCAAAGAGTTTCAATTAAATGCACTAGAGACAAACTGGTAGCTGAAGCGGAATGTTATGGGGATGAAATTATGAGAGAATTAAATGAATGCTTGAATCTGCAAGTATCATTAGAAGTTACATTCAGAAAGAAAAATCATGGAAATTTGACGGTGCTATTCCAGAAAACCTCACAGAAATTATTCCAAAGGAAGTTAAAATGTTCTTCAAATTGTGTAATGCAGGAAAAAGTAATATTTATGAAGAAAAAATTGCAAAGTACGAAGACGTAAAGAGACAAGCACGCAATATGTCACAGATGCTCATGTCAAACTGTCTTTCTCGAAGACAAGTAGGAAACCAAAATTCTTTAAAATTGCAACACAGCCGAGACTTACCGCTTCAGGTAGCTTGTGGTTTGACCATTCATAATACAACACGTAGTAAATGTTTGATAAAACTCATGTATAACTTAGGGTGCAGTATTGATTACTCACGTAACCTGAGATTAAGAACAGATATTGCAAAAAGTATTGTGAATATAATTGATGAAAATAATGGCGTGTACATACCACTAGATTGTATACCTAATAGGTTTACACATTGTGCTATATAAAGAAAGACATTTCATGGGACAGGCCTTACTGTGTATCAGGATATAAAGTAATCTGATCGAAATGCTCCAATATCGTTGGTCTCGTCAAATAATTTACCATTAACATCTCTCGAGGATGCCTCACCAAAGATTATTTCATGTACAAGACCTCCGAACTGGAATAAATGCTGTCCAGAACCTGTGGTTTCTAGCGTTGTTCCTCAATATGGTGTAATACTTCATGATAAAATATGTTTTGACAAAGTTTGGCTTCTATTAAAACTATACCTATTGAATGATAATAATACAAGAATAGCCTCCCCTACATATGGATTGGCTATATTAGCCGTTTAGGAGATGTGAAGTATGTTTCCAGGGTTTCCTTGCTACCTGTTGTTCCAGAGACTCCAGCTAGTAGTTCTGTACAATTAACACATTCTGTACATAACTGAGAGAGACAGAACTACATCTCATGATATGAGCCTCGGAGGAGTATCATGACTGGACCTACCAAGAGGCGGAACCACACTTCATGATGAGAGACTTGGAAGAGTATCATGACTGGACCCACCAAGAGGCAGAACCACACCTTATGATGAGACTTGGAGGAGTATCATGACTGTACCTACCAAGAGGCGAAACCACACTTCATGATGCAAGAATTGGAGGAGTATCATGACTGGACCTACCAAGAGGCGAAACCACACCTTATGATGAGATTTGGAGGAGTATCATGACTGGACCTACCAAGAGGCGGAACCACACCTTATGATGAGACTTGGAGGAGTATCATGACTGGACCTACCAAGAGGCAGAACCACACCTTATGATGAGAGACTTGGAGGAGTATCATGACTGGACCTACCAAGAGGCAGAACCACACCTCATGATGAGACTTGGAGCAGTATAATGACTGGAACTTCAGAGAGACAGAACCACACCTCATGATGAGACTTGGAGGAGTATCATGACTGGACCTTCAGAGAGGCGGAACCACACCTCATGATGAGACTTGGAGGAGTATCATGACTGGACCTTCAGAGAGACAGAACTACACCTCATGATGAGACTTGGAGGAGTATCATGACTGGACCTACCAAGAGGCGGAACCACACCTCATGATGAGACCTGGAGGAGTATCATGACTGGACCTACCAAGAGGCGGAACCACACCTCATGATGAGACTTGGAGGAGTATCATGACTGGACCTACCAAGAGGCGGAACCACACCTCATGATGAGACTTGGAGGAGTATCATGACTGGACCTACCAAGAGGCGGAACCACACCTCATGATGAGACTTGGAGGAGTATCATGACTGGACCTACCAAGAGGCGGAACCACACCTCATGATGAGACTTGGAGGAGTATCATGACTGGACCTACCAAGAGGCGGAACCACACCTCATGATGAGACTTGGAGGAGTATCATGACTGGACCTACCAAGAGGCGGAACCACACCTCATGATGAGACTTGGAGGAGTATCATGACTGGACCTACCAAGAGGCGGAACCACACCTCATGATGAGACTTGGAGGAGTATCATGACTGGACCTACCAAGAGGCGGAACCACACCTCATGATGAGACTTGGAGGAGTATCATGACTGGACCTACCAAGAGGCGGAACCACACCTCATGATGAGACTTGGAGGAGTATCATGACTGGACCTACCAAGAGGGGGAACCACACCTCATGATGAGAGACTTGGAGGAATATCATGACTGGACCTACCAAGAGGCAGAACCACACATCATGATGAGACTTGAAGGAGTATCATGACTGGACCTACCAAGAGGCAGAACCACACATCATGATGAGACTTGGAGGAGTATCATGACTGGACCTACCAAGAGGCGGAACCACACCTCATGATGAGACTTGGAGGAGTATCATGAACTGGACCTACCAAGAGGCGGAACCACACCTCATGATGAGACTTGGAGGAGTATAATGACTGGAAATTCAGAGAGACAGAACCACACCTCATGATTAGACTTGGAGGAGTATCATGACTGGACCTTCAGAGAGGCAGAACCACACCTCATGATGAGACTTGGAGGAGTATCATGACTGGAACTTCAGAGAGACAGAACTACACCTCATGATGAGACTTGGAGGAGTATCATGACTGGACCTACCAAGAGGCGGAACCACACCTCATGATGAGACTTGGAGGAGTATCATGACTGGACCTACCAAGAGGTGGAACCACACCTCATGATGAGACTTGGAGGAGTATCATGACTGGACCTTCAGAGAGGCAGAACCACACCTCATGATGAGACTTGGAGGAGTATCATGACTGGACCTTCAGAGAGACAGAACTACACCTCATGATGAGACTTGGAGGAGTATCATGACTGGACCTACCAAGAGGCGGAACCACACCTCATTATGAGACCTGGAGGAGTATCATGACTGGACCTGCCAAGTGGTGGAACCACACATCATGATGAGAGACTTGGAGGAGTATCATGACTGGACCCACCAAGAGGCGGAACCACACCTCATGATGATACTTGGAGGAGTATCATGACTGGACCTACCAAGAGGTGGAACCACACCTTATGATGAGAAACTTGGAGGAGTATCATGACTAGATCCACAAAGAGGTGGAACCACACCTTATGATGATTAACCTTTTATTAAAAACTATTTGTAATCTTTATGGGGGCTGTGATGTGTTCCATTATAAGTTGATAATTTATAAAACAAGAGCATGGGATACACACGTTACACCATTGCACTGTCAACAGTTGAACTCGGCTCATGTCCACAGATTAGGCAACCAACCTATGACTTCAATAATGTACTGGTTGCAACAGCTGCACAAATAAATGGTACGGTGCACCACACAGACTTTCTCTCTTTTTTATACTAAAATAAACACATTTACCGAAAACTCGTAAAAAATATTTATGAAACGAAATAATATACATTGTTGCAGAAACACTCCACCAAATAGCCTAAATGAACTAGTATACATTGCTACAGAAACATTGAGAAAAGAGGAACATCTCTGTCAATCAAAGGGCATAACAATCAATTTACTATTTCAAAAACCTAAAAAAATATAAATTAGAACCTATTGATTTTATAAAAATATATTTCAAATAAAATATTGTTTTTAAAAGTAATACTACTGCTACTACTTTACATTTTACAATGATGAGTTACCTCGTATCTCAAATAACTACGGATATTTGATCAAATTTGGAAATACCCGCCTATGTAAAGTAACCTTAAAGTTATTTTCGTGGGAAAGTTAGAATGGTCATTCTTAAATGGTGGCTTGCTTCAACTGAATATATTTCCTACATGTATGTACCTACACGTTATGATAAAATACACACCCTTGCTTCAAATGAATATAATGCCTACATGTATGTACATGTTATGATAAAATACACACCACATACAAGTGGATGGATGGCTGGAGATTATCTCGCTAAAATATATTCAAAAATGATTATTGGGAGAAGTTACATAGACTGAAACCTCACTCGACTTTCTAGTTAAAGGTTTACTCGTCAAAGATCATCAACCTCACTTAGATTTTGAGCATTCGGTGTTTAATAAAAAGCAAAACTTATATTTTTTTCCCTTCACACCACTATTAAAACTTTAAAAACTACCCCGCTTCCAACTCTATCTATTATTGAAACATACCACTAAAAAAGTAAGGATCGAGTCGTTATTATTTTGAAGTTCAAACCAAAGATTATTATTATTATTATTATTATTATTATTATTAGCACCGCGTCTTACTACCCGTTCGGGTTATACGCACTTACGCTCATGTGTAATGGTAGGGTGATTGTGAGATGAAATGGAGGACCTACAGTTTAACGTGGAATCCGAACCACGGTGGAGGCCTGGCATTCCCCACATTCACAAGATGTCTTGTCAGAGGTGAAGGAAGGGTTCGGTAATCAGATAAATCTGTGCCAGGACCGAGGATTGAACCCCGGCCGCCAGCACAGAAGTCCGACACCTTACCCCTAGACCACCAGGTCACCTTCAAACAAAAAAAATACCATTTTATTGGCAGATATACAATCGTACAAAAATCATGGTTTTCATGGCGATATAAACAAATAATAATTATTATGCAGATGAGCAACAGCTCACACAAAAGGAAAAGCTGGAAATGCTCTAAGTAAATCGGGTTTTCGTTGGAAGCTACAATTTTTTCCGACATCCTGGACCTCTAACCTTAAAAATGTGTGTTCGTTTTTCAAAATCGGTTCAGCCGTTTCCTCGTTATCTAAATTAAAGGAAATGGTATTATCAGATACCAGAGAGAGGTGAAGGCCAATAAACCACCATAACATTTATAACTCTTTTACTAACTATTAAAATTACATTCTTACTAAAAATCATATATTAAAGAAAACTTTATTCAAAAATTCATTTTAAATGTATAGTACCCGTATCTCACTTTTTTTTAACAACCCAAAGCCATACCAGTGTGCTCGGGGTTTAAGGCGATAAGTTCACTTGAACTGGATTACTGTTGACGAGGTGGTTGGGGTACACATCCCAACTAAATCTATTGTATGATGTGGGGAGAGGGGTAGGTTAGCATCCAACTTTCTCATCCTTCTCTCAGCTAATGCGGGCTCATTTCCTCTTAACAACATTCCTCGCTAAAAAATAGTTTATACCTATCTAAATTTTTAAACATACAAGTTTTGTGCCTCCCCTCACTATGTACACATACCTTGAGAGGTCCATTGATTCAAAGGAGGTGATACCACACTTTCCAAGAGGGTACGCGACTCGGGGAGGGGGGTGACCCATTGATAATATAAGAAGGCTACAGGGGAAGAAGGGGGGAAAGTCCCATTTTAACTCCAATTGAGCTAGTACTGCCATCTGTTAGACACCAATGAGACCTTTCTAGGGCACTTTAGATTATCGTTAAAAGAGGTCTCTGTCATATTTAAATTTATTTAAATTAATTTTTAAAAAATGTTTGCTGGGTTTCTAATCTGGTTTGAGATATAACATTTCCTGTGCTAAAAATTGTTTGTAATGTGACTTTCACTCTATTCCCCCCC
>CABEEJ010010053.1:0-15760 GCA_901482245.1 Timema douglasi
CCCACCCCCTCCACCCAATTAAGGGGCCCTTTGTTCGTTAATTAAGCTTTCTTTTGTGTAATGGTAGCTGCGTATCCCCCCTACTATTATTCTCATTTATCTTCGTCCAACTATCATGATTGTATCAATATATAGCCTAGTATGTAAACTCTTTTTGGTGGTATCCTTTCTTCATATGTTATTTTTTAGTACTTCTGTGTTTGATACCATCTCTATGAATGGCATTTTCAACATTCTTCTGTAACACAACATTTTAAATGCTTCTAATCTTTTCGATTTTTGCCGTGGCCACAAATGTCTACGCCCCCTAACCTCGTCACCTACAAAAGTACACACACTTACCCCGTTCCACTGGGATACCGGAAACTTGTTTACATTCTCTGCTCACATCAACAAACATGATTGTCCATCGCTCAAGTTAAACAAGAAGGAAGTCCCGGAGTGCGTCGCGATCCAGCCCAGTTTCACAGAGTGGCGAGAGATGCGCAGGCGCTAGGACTCGGAGAAAAATACTCTCTGTACAATAACGTGTTACCTTCTCCCCCCTCCCTCCCGACGTTGTGCGCAGGCGTCGAGAAGAGCCCAGCGCTATCATTTGTGGAACATAACATCATTGGACTTAAAATACCTCCCTCCCATATTTTCCCCACTGGGAAACTTTGAATATAATCATGTGCTGTTTGATGCCGATAGGAATTAGGAGCTATTTACATTATCATGTAAGTCGTCGTAATTTTGGATAAATTATATATACATATTGTTGTATGGTAAACTAGGTATATTAAACCCACCGTTATAATATAGGGCTTAAATCTTGATATTCTTTGAACGTATTTTTTATTTATTTTAAATTCCACTAGGCTTGTTTGGGAGACCACCGTAATGTGGTATTTAACTGTTAGCGATCCGAGTTCGGATGACCAATTCTGATCTATATATTATTTCATCTTAAATTTGATAGTTTTCTCACTTTGTCAAATTTTTCCTTTAAATTTATTGTTATTGTGAGTCTAAGTCTAACTTTGGATGTTAGGTATATTCGGTTGTATCCAGTAGGTATTTTTGAAATGTTAAGAATATACTGTCATTTTAATCTATAGAATATAATGTATAAACGGCTTAATATTTATAAATAATTTCTTATATGATCAATTACGAATATCGGAGTATCGTTATTTATTATAGTACGTTTTATAATCATGATTTTGTCGGAAGTATACACTTTCAAGACGGACTTATTATTATTCTTATATAGTTGTCTTTTGAAAGGCATAGTACTTAAAAGTAAGTGATAGGCTGTATTCATTCATGCTTATAATATTCCATTATGTTCAATATAACTTGCTACGGGAACATTTAGATTGAAAATATTATTTTCATTTAAATATGTCCTAATCTGGTAAATGCGATTTTATTCGCTTTCTACGAACATTGTTTACAATTATTAAGAACTCGTATTGATAATGTGCATGGTACTTATCTACTTAATATTATATTGTAATTTCATATGAGACATCTATTCTTTGATATTAAATAGGCCTGAAGGCCATTATAGAGATCATGTTTTTCTGTTGCATTCAGATCTAGCAATCCAATATTTCCATCCTTGTGTATTCTCAAATTATCGGTTTTTATATGTATCCAGATAGCTATGTCTGTATATTTGGGCTGGGCATTCGTGAGTAAGAAAATTAAAGGTCCCTGGCGAACAACAATTATTTTATTTGTTTTAAAACTCTCCTCTATAGAGGAGGGTTGAAGAAACATTATTCTTTAACACCACGTTTTAAATGGTTATACTCTTTTAAACATTCTTCTATTGTAGAATTAGCCACAAGTCAGCGATACCCAAGTCAACAACAAACAGACTTACCTAATTGCACGGACACCGACCGCTGTTGGCCCGACTACGCACTCGATCAACCCGCCACTACAAACACGCCCGAACCTAACGACTGACAACACAATACTGAGGCCGCACCAATTCAATGATCAGTTACAAAAATTCCCAGACCAAAGACTTTCAGTAGAAAATAAGATACTTTTCAGCCAGTGTCCAGTTTTGTTTCTACTCCAGTCTAGAAGAGTGTAAAATCCCCCCACCTTGTTTATGTTCTTTGGTTTTCCTCCCCTTGTGATCCCTTCATTCCGTGTTCTGTGGACTGTGCTAAAACCGTATAAAAGAGTGATCGTGTGAGTAGAGAAGCACTCTTGGACTGGTTTCGATTATCACTAGGGGAAGATAAAGCTTCGGAGATTAAAATCAATGTAAGCAAAATTCTCTTTCGGTATGTAATCTTTTTCGTTTCAAAATTCCTTTTGGATTAATGAACTTGAGTTATTGGATTCTGACTAGAGAACAGCGCTTGTAATGTTGTTAATAATAATATTTTCTTTTGGACTTAAACTGTATCTCAATTGCAATGAACTTGAGTTATTAGACTCTGACTAGGAAGTAATGCTATTGATGTTATTATCTCCAATATTTACTTATGAACTTAATTTATTGGGCGCCCTCAGCGCTAGTGTAGAGGTAATTAATAACCGCCATAATAACTTTGTTTATTGATGGTAATTTTTTTGAGCGTTGGAAACTAAAATGTGGACTGCTCAACTTTGTAACCAATATAAGAAAATTGTTAGTTTTATGTCTAGGGTAAATCGACGTAAGACATATTTTTTCCTTTTTGTTGGGATGGAGAGATGTAAAGATAATGATATAAATAAGTTTGATTTTTATGTAAAGCATATGGTTATTTCGTGGAGATTTAATTGATGAGCTTTGTATTGTTCTTTCCTGGCTAACAAGTACGCATATAGCTTGTATTATTGTTAACGTAAATTAGTGATTGTGATCGCTAAAATATTTAATGCGCTCTTCTAATGAAACTATGCTATTGTGATTACAAAATTTGCTATACATTATTTCTCCCTTTTTTGGCATCTTTCGTACTAATTGTTGTTAATGTCTTTTACGAATATCTAATAAACAACACATTTTGTGAATTTTTTCAATTTACACTATTTTTCCTCTACTTACCTATCCTTAGGTATAATATTATCCCGCTCCTAATATTTTTTCCTGGTAATTGAATTAGGGGAATGTTTATATATTTATAAATTGTTGAGGCTGACCGTGGGGACGGTTTCCACAATTGTTCCAATTTGAGTGTTCTAGGTATTGGTTTCTCGTCCAGGTTTTTCTATATTCTTTACTCACTAAGAATACTCTTTATTTTTTGTGGTCTATTTTTTTTTATTTGAACCATATTAGTTATGTTTTAGGGTAAGGGATAGGGTTCACTATAACATCACGTTTTAAATGCTTCCAATCTTGTCCTTTTAGATACACCAATACTTTTTGTTTCACATCCATAAAATCTAACGCTCCAAATATATAAATTTAGGAAACACTTCTTGATTTACAAATGTATGCTAGTCGAGGTAGTAATGTTTTCTCTATATGACAAGCTTTCTTATTCTGTGCTACTTTACTTATACTATATATTTTTTATCTTCAGTTATTTTACTTCCTAGTTAGTGGAACTACACTACTTTCTGGGGCCTTACTTCTTATAGTTCTACAGGATGGCCCATAAGTAGTAGACCACAGTTTGACGCGCCGTAACTTCCCGCATAGTCAGCATGAAAGGAAAACAGATGGCTTATTTTGTAACATAAACACTCTTTAATATAGGTTTCCCGTTATGTGATCAACGTTCATGCCATCAGCGTCAATACAGGCCTGTAATAGTAAAAGCACATTTTCACACCATTTTGCACACATTTCATGAGGACAGGAGCAAATTCCTCAGTAATCAAATACTTCAGGTGCTGCAGGGTGTTGAAGTTATGGGAATAAAGTGTATCCCTTAAATACCCCCACAGGAAAATGTCTGGTGGGGTGAGGTCAGGAGAGCGGGTCGGCCATCCAATCGGCCCGTGATATCCGATCCAACGTCTGGGAAGTGCCTGGTCCAAACAATTTCGTACTGTTCTGGCATACTGAGGGGTAGCGCCTGTCTGCTGCCCCCACAACTGATCAAAGTGGTATTTCTGTTGGAGTAAAGGGTAAACAGTGCACCTAATGAGATTTAGGTAGCTCTCACCATTGACGTCATCTTCAAAGAAGAAAGGGCCAATTACACCTTGTTAAGTATTACCTCCCGAGACCATGATGCCGGAACTTTTATCTTCGTACTCAATTAACACATTTGAATTCGACTCATTCCAGTAAAGACCATTATGTCTGTCTACACTACCGTACAGGTGAAGTTTGGCTTCATCATTCCACACAACACACTATTCCAACTGTGGGTCCTTTTCCAACTTGGTGAGCCACTCATCAGCAAACTGCAGGTGGCAATCAGGATCATCTTCATTCAACCTGCTGATGAGTCTCGGACGATATGGTTTCAATTGCGATATTAAATAGTGTTTGTGTTACAAAATAAACTTTCTGCCTTCTTTTCATGCTGACTCTGTTGGAAGTTAAAACATGTCAAAGTATGGCCTACTACCTATGGGCCACCCTGTATATTAATTTGATTGATTTCTTTTTTATTGTATATCACGAGTTTTGTTTTATTTTTATTTTAACCCTCAAGTTATATTCAATTTTGAGTGTTTCATCCATTATTTTCGGTATAAGTATGTTTACAATCTAAAAATAAGATTTTGCAATTATTATTAAGTTTAATATTATTCAAAGTACACTCCTATAATTGATTACTGTACTAACTGTGTGTTTATTGTTGACATTTGGCTAACTAGTACTACTATTGAATTACTACCTTTTACTGTTTATTGTTTTTATTGTTTTTCCCCTTTATATTATTACTAATTTACCAAATCCACATTATACTATTATTATTATCATTATTGTTACTACTTGGCACTTGCCGTGAACGGACGTGTGTTGACCTAGCTCCCGTTCCATGTGATGATTGTCGTGTTAAGTGAAGTGGTCTGTTGCAAGGATATATAATATCCCAGGAAGTGAGGACATTTGTGGGAAATAAACCCAACAGTTTTTTGGTCGTCAGATCTTTATCAGTTGTTCAGGGATTTGTGCCCTTAGCTTTAATATAGAATGATTCAAAATTTATGAGGAAGAATATAAATTTTAAATGAAAAGTGGGGCTTCAACCTAGAAATGTCTCAGTGGTGGAATATTGTAACCCAAACCCAACGGTTCTAGATTCGATAGCCGTTTCTGAAACCTAATTTTCAATACACATTAATTATACTAATGCATGTTTAAGAATTGTTTCTGATTTATTGGAACCTTGTTTTCAATATATTATTGATTATATTTGGTAAAAAAGAATATCACAAATACCTTACTAACTGACACATTAGCACTAAGGTGCCCAGGATACAGCAATGGAGGAGCTATCTTATATAAACCAAGAATGGTAGTATTATTTTATTTATTTTGATATTTATAACGATAAATATAAAGTGTTAGTTTTTATACTGTGTAAGAATACTACAGTAATTGTCACTTTCCCCAATTAATTAAAATTAAAAATGACTTTTAAATTAAACATTAATAAATAATATATCGGTACTTATCATATTGGCTCTGTTGCTACATTCTAAACATAATATTATCACTCCATATTGGCTCTGTTGCTATTTTCTAAACAGAATGCTATCACGTAATATTGGCTCTGTTGCTACATTCTAAACAGAATGTTATCACCTCATATTGGCTCAGTGGCTACATTATAAACATAATGTTATCTCTCCATTTCCTTCGAATGAATGGTAGCCTTGTGTCCATGGTGAGTGTCCAGTTTCTGTCCAGTTCTCCAGGATGTATCCAACCACAAGTAATGTTAGCCTTGTGTCCATGGTGAGTGTCCAGTTTCTGTCCAGTTCTCCAGGATGTATCCAACCACAAGTAATGTTAGCCTTGTGTCCATGGTAAGTGTCCAGTTTCTGTCCAGTTCTCCAGGATGTATCCAACCACAAGTAATGTTAGTCTTGTGTCCATGGTAAGTGTCCAGTTTCTGTCCAGATCTCCAGGATGTATCCAACATCAAGTAATGTTAGCCTTGTGTCCATGGTAAGTGCCCAGTTTCTGTCCAGGTCTCCAGGATGTATCCAACCACAAGTAATGTTAGCCTTGTGTCCATGGTAAGTGTCCAGTTTCTGTCCAGATTCTCCAGGATGTATCCAACTACAAGTAATGTTAACCTTGTGCCCATGGTAAGTGTCCAGTTTCTGTCCAGATCTCCAGGATGTATCTAACCACAAGTAATGTTAACCTTGTGCCCATGGTAAGTGTCCAGTTTCTGTCCAGGTCTCCAGGATGTATCCAAACACAAGTAATGTTAGCCTTGTGTTCATGGTAAGTGTCCAGGCTCTGTCCGGGTCTCCAGGATGTATCTAACCACAAGTAATGTTAGTCTTGTGTCCATGGTAAGTGTCCAGGCTCTGTCCGGGTCTCCAGGATGTATCCAACCACAAATAACTTTAGCCTTGTGTCCATGGTAAGTGTCCAGTTTCTGTCCAGATCTCCAGGATGTATCCAACCACAAGTAACTTTAGCCTTGTGTCCATGGTAAGTGTCCAGTTTCTGTCCAGATCTCCAGGATGTATCCAACCACAAGTAATGTTAGCCTTGTGTCCAAATGGTGAGTGTCCAGTTTCTGTCCAGGTCTCCAGGATGTATCCAACCACAAGTAATGTTAGCCTTGTGTCCATGGTAAGTGTCCAGGCTCTGTCCAGGTCTCCAGGATGTATCTAACCACAAGTAATGTTAGCCTTGTGTCCATGGTGAGTGTCCAGTTTCTGTCCGGGTCTCCAGGATGTATCCAACCACAAGTAATGTTAGCCTTGTGTCGATGGTAAGTGTCCAGTTTCTGTCCAGATCTCCAGGATGTATCCAACCACAAGTAATGTTATCCTTGTGTCCATGGTAAGTGTCCAGGCTCTGTCCAGGTCTCCATGATGTATCCAGCCACAAGTAATGTTAGCCTTGTGTCCATGGTGAGTGTCCAGTTTCTGTCCAGGTCTCCAGGATGTATCCAACCACAAGTAATGTTAGCCTTGTGTCCATGGTAAGTGTCCAGTTTCTGTCCAGATCTCCAGGATGTATCCAACCACAAGTAATGTTAGCCTTGTGTCCATGGTGAGTGTCCAGTTTCTGTTCAGGTCTCCAGGATGTATCCAACCACAAGTAATGTTTGTCGTGTTGCAGGAAGTTGGGGAACTTGTTACGTGGCTGGAGGGTGTGGGGAGGGCCGCAGAGAGAGACAGGTCCGTTGTTCGGATCCTGAAGGCCGCACTGTCCTCGAGCTTATGTGTGATCCCATCACAGCACCACTGAAGATCAAGCTCTGCTTCACTGCTTGTAGACATCACAGAGGTAAGTTTTCTGCTTTGTTTACTGGCTCTACTTTGAGCAACTATTCCTTTACCTGTTTGAGGGAAATTGATAACCAACATTTACTCTCCTTATAAATGTTCACATATTGCTGATACGTACCTACACTCTCCAAATAAAGGTAAAAATAACTACTAACACTTATACATCTCTCTATAAGGTGGTCTATTTTTTATAAACACTTTCTCCCCTAAAAATAAAATTATTTTTTGATTATCAGAACTTATCTGTATCTATATTAGTGATATATTATATATCAGCAATTATTCTTCTTTCTATATATGGGACAATTATAAACTAGCACCTATTCCGCTCCATATTTGTGGATATTATATATTTTGTTATATATCATATTCTATATCTCTATCTGTGGGATAATATTCATTTATCTATTCATAGGATATTGTATACCAGCACGTAATCCTCTATATTGATGGATATTGTTTTCAGCACCTATCCCTTTCCCTAATTGTGGAATATTGTTTTCAGCACCTATCCCTTTCCCTAATTGTGGAATATTGTTTTCAGCACCTATACCTTTCTCTATTTAGTAAACGTTAAGACTTAGATTTTATAATTAATAATTAATGATTAATGAACGTATGGGTTTAACCCATTTATTCCCAGAACTATTTTTTTGAGTAGATGTCTTAGTATTCATTTACATGGTTATAATAGGATGTAATAAAAATAGTATAACTTCAAATATTTTTATGGCGCAATTTGGAAATATTGATATACCCCATTAATGGAGCGGTGGGAGAGAGAGAGTAGAGGTTATTAATTAATTTTAAAGGTGTATAAAATAGTTGTAAAAAATTAATTTTATTGAAATTAGTGATTAAAACACTACTACAAAATGATTATTTACTATTACAATTTAATTTTGGTCATATTGAGTAGGAAAATTACAAAATTATGGTTCATTAGCAGTCTTTCAGTGAGAATGAAATATCCTCGGGCAATTTACATGACATCCAACATTGCATTTCTTGCATTTCATTGTATTTTTATGACACTCCCCACATTGAATTTGCGTCATGCTCTTTACAATCACGTGATTGAGCCCATCAAGTCGTATGTCATCACACACTCGTTTTTTCAAACGTTTTGGTGATGGTCCTGGAGATACTCTTATGCTGTACTTAGATATGTTTGTACAATGACTCGAGTGAAGCCTGATAGATCTAGTTTGTCTTCCTTTCCTTTGGATTCCATGCGTTGTTCACAGAGGCACTGAAAGAAAACATGATCATCTGCCAATACCACTTCTTCATGCGTACATTTACTCGGTAAATCGAGATGTTTTGGTCGAGTCTGTCTACTCCTCCCATATAACAATCATAGTTTATAACACAGGCAGGCTGGTTCAATTTGAATTCTTGTCTTTGTGGCTCCATCTCCTTGCTAGCCCCTCGAAGAGTAGAAGCAACCGTTACAATATTGTTGTCATGGTATCTTATCAGAGTTATTCCACTATCTGCATCTGCCAGCTGGGAATAAGAACTTCTTACTTTTTTCTTCAGAGTAGATGCTTCTTCCAAGGACGCTTTCCCAATTCTATTCGAACGAATAGTGCCAGTGCAGTAGTGGCCTTTACTCTTTAGTTCCTCTAGTAGATGAACACAAGTAAAGAAATTATCTATATATATGCTGTACTGTCCATGTGGAAGTTTGTCAACTAAGTCAATAACTCCTAGCTCGGGATGTGTATTCCCTGTAGATGCACCTTGATAGGGCTACACTCGAACTAAATGGCCAAGGCGACTACAAAGACACCGCACTTTGTAGCCAAAACGAATTGGTTTACCATGGGTGTGTTGTTTAGCACCACGACGACCGTAATATGGCACCATTGCTTCATCCATTGAACAAATATGTCGAAACTATGTCCGAGGAACAAATATATGATGACTATTAAGGATAATGTTCTGAAATTATTCTAATGAGAAGTTATTTGCTTTTCTAGAGTATACTCGATCAATTGCGACTACGAAAAGGAAATAAACAATTATCCAGTTGACTATTTCAAGTCATACTCCCTTAAATATTCATCCAAATAAATTGAGTTTGAACGAATATCCAATAGTAATACTAATACGAAATATATCTACCAAGAGTCGCCTGTTTTATATATTTCACTCAGAAATCCATAAATAGAGATAAAATTTATCTAAATCAACCATCCACACATGCTTTTCCCGAGGTAACCCAGCTTTTATACCTTGTATGGAACTACCTTTTGTAACCACTGGTGATGGTTCCCAGTTTTTACTGGATGTTTCACTGGCAATTAATAAGTGCCAGTGCCAGTGCCAGGTCCTCTACAACCACAGTGTCCAGTAATGACAAGCTTTGTACAGCCTTCTCGAGAGCGAATCGGACCAAATACACTAATGTGTAGGCAGTACTAACCAATTGTCAATGTGTACTTAAGAAGGCAAAGCCGAGAATCTACAGGTAGCATATTGGGAATTACTTATTGCTAATACTGTAATTATTAGCTATTGTAAGAACAGGCTGTTCGGAAACTCACAGCCCGAACTGTACATAGAGCTTGTTTGACCCAATAGTAATTTAAAATCCCTGTACAATTACATCTGGAAAACTATGCTAGTACCATTAAATTGTGTTCAAAGTTTCGGCGTATAGCGCCGGGAAAGAAAAGATATTCAAGCAAACGTGTACAACAAGTTGCATAGCAGCTAGGCGCACGGTACTGTACATGTAATAATGGCAAGCTCTTTCTGTGATGTAGGGCCGTTAATGATGACCCATTTACAGATGGACTGGTGTGCTGTGTTTACTAGAACTATGGTATGTTCTGCTACCCTGCTCCAAGATGTAGAGGTGTGTAGGGCCGTTTGTAGCTACAATTTACAATTCTAGCTTATTTCCTATTTTTTAAAGTTTAGGCGATATTATTAAAATTAAAAGTTTCCGCCTATATAAAGTACTGTACATTGTAAATAATCGAATAATAAGTAATTGAAAAATGAGAATTGCAATTGTATTCATTATATTGAACAGTGTGTAAACACAAAAACTAATCAAAATCGATCGTATTTTGAGAAAATTGTTTTTTTCCTCAATTTTTCCCCTTTGTAAATTACCATTTATGTTAGAGTTAAATATTGAATTATAGAATATCCTCAGGGGAACCTTATATACAAAATTTCAGGCCGGTAAAATGGTTTTGGCTTTATGATCAAATACAGACAGACAGACAGAAGAATGGCATTGCGATAATCGCTATTTTGGTTTCACGGGACATTAAACGTTGGCACTTATCAAAATATCGAGTTCGATTTTCTTACGATCACAATACTTTCTCTTGGAGGTGTCAAGGAAGAGTAAAAAAAACAGTCAAGCATTATTTTATTGAATTAAAAATATCTGTTATTTAAAAATCATATATTTAATTTATCTCCGAGAGTATTACAGTGTTTTTCCCTTTCGATCGTACTGAGTGTTCATGCCCTCTGTCCATTGTGGCGTACAATACTGTCCATTACCAGCTACCAGCTACTGCTGACTACGGAGAGCTCGCAAGTGTGTATATGTATGTGGTATGAATTAAGCGGTAATTTTATCGGTCACTGATTGCTTTGCTATCCCGGATTTTGTGTCATTATCCTCCCATCACTCCCTTCTAGCCCCCCCAGATGTCTCTTCTCATTGGTGTGTGTATCCCTTTGGTAATCACCAGCCCTGGTCGATGCAACAGTTCTGTGCACTGAGCTCCGTTCAAATCACACTGAATGTAATGGAACCAGCTCACGCCAATACAGCCAGGCCAGCGGAATACTAGTGGTTTAATATAAATATAATAATGAAACAAATAGCCGAAACTATTGTTAATGCATTTTAGTGTGGATAGTCCCTCATAGATATCATATTCTAAAAATTGAAAAATGACACCTGGACACGGGAATTGAACCCGGGACGTTCGGCTTAGTACGCCAATGCTCTTACCACTGAGCTATCCCGGATTCGTCCCGTGCCCATGGTCATTCTTCACTCATAGTTTAAGGAAGAGTCTAAGATGGACGTGCGGAAGTCGTCAGCTTATAAACATGTGATTATCAAAGATCACAGCCATCAGACAACGCAGCCATTAATATATGCAATCCTGTACAATTATATATATAATTGTCGAATGGCTGGAAATAGGCCAACTACCGATCTACGGGTATATTACGCCGGACTGTTTTTGAAAGAAGATTATTTTAATTTTCCACTTTAGCAAAGATAAATAGCATTTGTTTCACTTCCTACTGTGGTTTTAGATAAAATACTTTTTTAAATTGTTTCTTAAGTTTAATTGCTAAATATTGTTTAAAATTCTATAAGTTGCGTTATGGTCTATGTTGCCCTCAATAAGCCTCCCAGCCCATGACAGACTGCGATGGCAGACAAACGTTCTAAATCATCGCGTCTTACTACCAGTTCAGGTTATACGCATATTTACTATTTATAGTAGTGATTTAGGGATAAGTAAGGGTGAATTTATAGGAAGAGTACCCACATTTGCGTGAAAGAAGAGTGTAAAGCCAATTTGGAATACACCCTCAGAACAAACGAAATGAATTAGAACCCGTATCACCCTTTCACCAGCAGCCTATTACAATACGAGAGTGACGTCTTGGACCATTTGACCACAAAAGCAGGTGGTAAATAAACAACCCCTTCGTTAGCATTTATTGATTTGCATGACTTACTGAGCTGTGTTTAAAATAATTGAGTGTAGGATAGTTCTACGACTGGTATATATTTGGCTGTCCCAGAATAAAGTTGGTGAAATATTTATTTATAATTAAGTATATTTACAATTTTGGGGTAGAATTATTTGTTTTTTCACAATAGTTCTGTATTAAAAATAATTATTCAAAAATTAACTTCGCAAAGATATTATTTAACTGTGGACTCACTCCTTGGGGTATGCTGACTAAAAATTAATGTGTTTACTCATATAGTGAAAAAGTTACGGCTGGAAATGGAACTACAGTGAGGTTTATCAAGGGTTAATTAGCTAAATAGTTTCATTCTTTACCTTTACGTGAGGTTTATTGAAGGTTAATTAGCTAAATAGTTTCATACTTTACCTTTACATGAGGTTAATTGAGGGTTACTTAGCTAAATAGTTTCATACTTTACCTTTACGTGAGGTTTAGTGAAGGTTAAATAGCTAAATAGTTTCATACTTTACCTCTAAGTGAGGTTTATTGAAGGTTAAATAGATAAATAGTTTCATACTTTACCTTTACGTGAGGTTTATTGAAGGTTAATTAGCTAAATAGTTTCATACTTTACCTTTACGTGAGGTTTATTGAAGGTTAAATAGCTAAATAGTTTCATACTTTACCTTTACGTGAGGTTTATTGAAGGTTAATTAGCTAAATAGTTTCATACTTTACCATTACGTGAGGTTTATTGAATGTTAAATAGCTAAATAGTTTCATACTTTACCTTTAAGTGAGGTTTATTGAAGGTTAAATAGCTAAATAGTTTCATAATTTACCTTTAAGTGAGGTTTATTGAATGTTAATTAGCTAAATAGTTTCATACTTTACCTTTACGTGAGGTTTATTTAAGGTTAAATAGCTAAATAGTTTCATACTTTAACTTTACATGAGGTTAATTGAGGGTTACTTAGATAAATAGTTTCATACTTTACCTTTACATGAGGTTAATTGAGGGTTAGTTAGCTAAATAGCTTCACAGTCTACATTTACGTGAGGTTAATCGAGTGTTAATTAATTAGATATCTTCATAATTTACATTTACATGAGGTTAATTGAGGGTTAGTTAGCTAAATAGCTTCACACTCTAACTTTACGTGAGATTTATCGAGGGCTATTTAATTAAATATCTTCATAATTTATCTTTACGTGAGGTTTATAGAGGCTTAGTTAGATAAATAGCTTCATTCTCTACCTTTACGTAAGGTTTATCGAGGGTTCATTAGCTAGATAGCTATATAGCTTAGTTTTACGTAAAGTTTATTGAGAGTAAGTTAGCTAAAAACCTTCATACTTTACCTTTACGTGAGATTAATTGAGGGTTAGTAAGCTAAATACTTTAAGAGGTGACCTGGTGGTCCAAGGGTAAGGGGTCAGACTTCTATGCTGGCGGCTGGGGTTCGATCCTCGGTCCCGGCAAAAGATTTATCTGATTACCAAACCCTTCCCTCACCTCTGACAAGACATCTTGTGAATGTGAGGAATGCCAGGCCTCCACTGTGGTTCGGATTCCACGTTAAACTGTAGATCCTTCATTTCATCTCACAATCACCCTACTATTAGACATTAGCGTAAGTGCGTATAACCCGAACGGGTAGTAAGATGCGGTGCTAATAATAATAATAATAATAATAATAACTTAACTTTCTACATTTAAGTGAGGTTTATGGAGGGTTAGTTACCTAAATAGCTTCACACTCTACCTTTCCGTGAGGTCTATTGACAGTTAGTTAGCTAAATAGCTCTACACTCTAAATTTACGTGAGGTTTATTGACATTTAGTTAGCTAACTAGCTTCCCACTCTACCATTACGTGAGGCTTATCGATGGTTAGTTAGCTAATTAACTTCACACTCTACCTTTACGTGAGGTTAATCGATGGTTAGTTAGCTAAATAGCTTCACACTCTACCTTTACGTGAGGTTAATCGATGGTTAGTTAGCTAAATAGCTTCACACTCTACCTTTATGTGAGGCCTATCGATGGTTAGTTAGCTAAATAGCTTCACACTCTACCTTTACGTGAGGATAATCGATGGTTAGTTAGCTAAATAGCTTCACACTCTACCTTTACGTGAGGTTAATCGATGGCTAGTTAGCTAAATAGCTTCACACTCTACCTTTACGTGAGGCTTATCGATGGTTAGTTAGCTAAATAACTTCACACTCTACCTTTAAGTGAGGTTTATCAAATGGTTAGTTAGCTAAATAGCTTCACACTCTACCTTTACGTGAGGTTAATCGATGGTTAGTTAGCTAAATAGCTTCACACTCTCCTTTACGTGAGGCTTATCGATGGTTAGTTAGCTAAATAGCTTCACACTCTACCTTTACGTGAGGCTTATCGATGGTTAGTTAGCTAAAATAACTTCACACTCTACCTTTACGTGAGGTTTATCAATGGTTAGTTAGCTAAATAGCTTCACACTCTACCTTTACGCGAGGTTAATCGAATGGTTAGTTAGCTAAATAGCTTCACACTCTACCTTTACGTGAGGCTTATCGATGGTTAGTTAGCTAAATAGCTTCACACTCTACCTTTACGTGAGGCTTATCGATGGTTAGTTAGCTAAATAGCTTCACACTCTACCTTTACGTGAGGCTTATCGATGGTTAGTTAGCTAAATAGCTTTATACTCTCAACTTACGTGAAGTTTATCGAGGGTTAGTTAGCAAAATAGCTTCACAATCTACCATTACTTGAGGTTTATCAAGGTTTAGTTAGCTAAATAGCTTCACACTCTAAATTTACGTGAGGTTTATCGATTCTTAATTAGCTAGCTAGCTTCACATTCTACCATTATAATAGGTTTATCAAGGGTTTGTTAACTAAATATATATATATATATGTTAGTTTGACATTCCTTTGCATCTCTAATCGGTATTTAATCTATCAAAAATTTGTGAATTTCAACATCAGGCTAACAACTGTTCTTTGCCCATTGTACAGTTCTGAACTATCTATATGGATCCCATTGATAATATCTGTTTTTCGGTTTCGACTATTTTTATAATTTTTCATTCTGCCTATACCAAATTAAATCTGTATTCCACAGCGAGAATGCTTTGTTTCTATAATATAGAAATTTTGTAGGCACCCCAAAAGTACACCATATTTATAAATTTCAAACTTTTCAAATTTTATGACATCCTTGGTTGGTCCTCTTACTTATTTGGCAATATTTATTTCTTTACATGACGAAAGGTAGATTTGCAATTACTTTTGATGGGATTTCATACTACATATATCTCCCCCAACAATCTACGGTACCACATTGCTATCATGAAATTTTAAGATACACACTATGAAATTCAAGCGACTGTCTTCTTTCTCGTAAAATTTCAATTACTTACACCGTTAAGTGATTAGTAATTTTGGTGATGGAAATGTCCAGCCATGACCATTTTCCGAATGCCCTTTTTAAATCTAAGCTATTCATAATCTGGTTAATTAGGTTAGCCCCTTTTTTTTAAGTTTTCTACCCTTCTTCAAAGTGTTTTTTCTATTAGGTGACCTGGTGGTCTAGGGGTAAGGTATCAGACCTCTGTGCTGGAGGTCCGGGGTTCAATCCTCGGTCCCGGCACAGATTTATCTGATTACCAAACCCTTCCTTCACCTCTGA
>CABEEJ010010054.1:0-15753 GCA_901482245.1 Timema douglasi
TTGTTTTCTTGTCAATAAATTATAACTCTCTTGTGCTTACCTCTGTCTGTCATTTCTTTTTGTGGGAAAATGCTCAGGGTAGGTTATAAGGTGGTGTGGTGGGTTATTTCCTGAGAGGGTGTGCAACCAACACGTTAAAAAAAACTTGCTAATTGCATGATTCCAATGTGATCCCATGATGAAACTTTCCATTAATTATGATAAATACATAAGTTCATGTGCAATTTTTTTTTTAAAAAAACTTCTTTAAAATGAGGTTTTTGAGAAATTCTAGGTCAAAATGCATATGATATGACCTTGAAATGAAAAACTACCCAAAACTAGTGATGTTACATATCATATGAAAGCTTATAAAATAAGCTACAGAAAATATTTTTACCCAACTTTCTATCTCATTTCTAGTCTGAGTACAAATTTATTTTATAATTGCGTGGCAGCGGAAAATTGCGATTTTTTAGAGATTTCAAAGGGCTGTAACTTTCAAACTATTTATGATAAAAATCTGAAAATGTGCATTTTTTTACTATCCATGGGGATACATTAGGTAAGCTAAATTTGAAAAATATCTAAGAGGGTAAGGTTTTTTCCATTGAATCACTTGACCCTTAAGAAGCAATTGATGACTTTTTCTTGGAAAATACATTGTGAGTGGAGCCGTTCAAAGAAAAACTGGGGTATGGATGGATGGGAAAAGGTGTTGATGGTTAATTAGTTCAAATTTGAACTATTTTTTGTTCAAAGTATTGGTAAGTCACACTCCTACTGAAAAGTTCCTTCTCAGCTGCTTGGTACCAGCAGAGAAAAAAGAGGAGATTCTGCTTTGGTGGGGCTTGAATGTCAACCAAAGAGGGTGAACTAATAACATTTCTTGATGGAACAATGTATTCTGACTATTACATTGAGGCAATGCAAGTCAGTATCATACCAACTGATATTATTGGTGTTCACCAAGACATTGAAAGTTTCTGCAGAGATTAGTACACACTTATACTTATGAATTTAATAAAACTATTAATAGAATATTATATTTGAAAAATTCAAATGTATTACCATTAGTGATTTTTTTTCATAATTTAACAAGACATTTACAATTTGAGTTGAATCAAATTTAATTTTTTATTTAGATCATGATATCCTATATCATCTTTTAAACTGTTATCTTTAGTAAGTTGGTTAAATTCATACTTTTATTGAATATACAGGTGGCACTATACTATATACATAAAAGCACATGGAAATATAAATAAATTTTTCTTTTATAATTAATTAAAAGCATATACCCTGAACAGGCGCTGAAAAATGATTTTAATAACTTTAAACATTGTGTTCTTTGCCATAAAAATGTGCACATTAAATCTTAAAATGTGGTTGGTTTATATAGCATAGCCATCCATACATGCATGTTATAACTCTTTGAGGTTTCAAGCTTAGAAACCCACCTAGCTCTATGCTTGACTTACTTGAAGAAAAACTAAAAAAAACAACAAGAACCACTATTGATACAGCTTCATAAGTTTTTATGTGAGAAAGTTGAATTAAGGGCATTAGATTGGCAAGAAGATAAAATATATAAAGATGGCGTAGCCATAAAGGATTTCCAGCGCAATGAAACTACATTACAAGGGTTTATTTTATTACTTTTGTTTTTTCCACTGCATTTGTACCCTTTAGGGTTATATGCATACTTTAATTACGCTAATGAAATAGAAGAGAGCAAGGTAATTTTTTTTAGAGAAAATGTACCCATAGTTGCACAGATAACAAGAAGTAAGCTATTTAGGAAAAAACCATACTAATTAGACCCAGCCCGGATTCAAACCCCGATATCCGTGTCACCAGCAATCCAGTTTAACATAAGTGTGACACATTAAAACATGCAACCACCTATACAGGTAAGTTAATGTTAAAATGAAATGGTATGGTAAATAGAAGGGTTACAAAAAACCATGATTATTACAATGTGAAGGAATGTTTCAAAGTCCACAATAAGCATTTCATGGCAGACCCCAATAGCAAAGAGACCAAGGTTTCTTAAATAATAGGTAAAAAAAAAGAAGTGAATTGACCATACAGACAGCAAACCATATTTAAAAATTGGCACACAAGCTATCATATTTGGGTCAGTCCACATCAAACCAATCAGTCACTCCACTTGAACATCTTGCATTTAAATGAAATTTTTACCAATTAATCTTCCATTAATTCTAATCACAATAACATCTTTTTAAGATTTTTAATGGCCTAGTTTTTGAGAAACCGATTTTTGAAATTAAAAAAAAATGTTTTTTTTAACTCGTGCACATTTTTTAATGTATATCAACTTCTTTTCTATTGTTGCTAGACATGTTTTTAGGTCAATTTTTTCAGTTTGTTATGGGCTTTAAACTGATATATAGCTTAGCATACTTTTAACAATAACATTGTATCACTATTTCAAAAAGTTTTTTTTTTTGAAAGAATGATTGTGATAGTGTTTTTTTGAAAGGTTTGAAAAAAAAANAAATATGTTATTTAGCTATTAATTATTTAGATAAACTGAAAATTTCAAAATGGGATGACTATGTTATTATGAGTCATGATGATAGATATAACAAAAGTTCTTAATATTTTCAGCCTGGCTTTAATGTTGTATTAGGACTCCTCTCAAGATATATAAACTCCAAAATTTGCTTAAACAGTTTTAGCTAAAATCACTCCATTAATCAATTTGAAAGGAATTTTGCTATTATTGAGTTTAATTAAAATTATTAAAATTAAAAGATTAGTGTTTCATACTCCACAAAGTATGGGATTTTTTTTAAATATTGAGAAAAAAGATGAACTAATTATAGAAATATAAAAAATACATCACAGTTAAAAAACAGTAAAATTATAATTAACTTAGGTAAAAATAATAAATGAAATAAAACAAAGTCTCAATTGTAGTAAGCAATTGACTGGTTATTCAGCTGCATGTCTCATTAGGATTGTAGGTCCTACTCATGTCAGTATATGAATGCTCAACTATCTCCTCAGTTCAGTTTCTGTTCAGAATGAGTGGTGTCAACAAGTGGTTCTTAGTGTGTGTGGAAGTGTTCATTTAAATGAGTTTTAATTTGATGAAAAATTTAATTTTTTAATTTAGTTTTACTGTAAGGTGCATTAAGTATTTCCAATTAAAAACTTTTAATTTGTTATAATTCAAACAACTTTTAAATTTTTGTTAACTTACTCAAATTCTTTTCTCATATTATGTGACTGATGTGGTTTTATGTGTGATTTTGTTACATTTTGGAATACATTTAAATTAATTTAGGCATAAAAATCAACGAGAGGACTGAGATAAAATGGGAAAAGCAGACACCTCTAAAAAATACTCCAGTGTTTACTGCTGTAATCGATTTACGTGTTTTTTTAAAAAAGACTTAAGGACTGTTAATGACAATACTGTGAGTCGCTAAAAATTAAGATTTGTGATATCTGTCGGAATGCCGTTCTTAAATTACCTAAAAGTGATGAAGAGGAAGTAGCTTCACAATCCTCAAAAAATGAAGATGATAACAACCTTGCCTCAAAGTTGGACATTAAAACAAATTGCAAATGAATTTGGGGTTTCAAATTTGATGGCATGAAAATCAAAAATATTTGTCAGGGGAAAAGGTATAATGTCATCACCAGATCCGCGGCCAGGGAAGACGCTAGATCCTGACATTGTTGCATTAGTAAAAGAATTTTATGAAAATGATTAAGTAAGCCATCAAATGCCTAGAAAAAATTATTTTGTCCCAGTTAAATTAGATGGAAAACGAATTCATGTTCAATTTTTTTTTAATTTTAAACACTTTAAGATAGGTTTATGTATTGTTCAAAGAATTACATCCAGAGTGTAATATAGGATTTACGAAGTTCTGTGAACTTGTCCAAAGGACTGTGTCCTCGTTGGATCAAGTGCACACATCCTGTATGTGTTTTTATGACGCATCAAAATGCAAAATTAATGATTGCTCAGTGCAAAATGTCTGCGGTAACTGATAGAGGAATGCCAATAAAAACATATAAATATTTTATATTTAACATTAATTGTAGGGAACCAACAACAAAATGCTATTTTAGCGAATATGATGATTGCCCGAGCAGATTGCCCCCAGATATAATTTATTTTCAACTTTGTATCTCTAAATTTGTTGGTGCATAGTGCAAGCTATCAAGGGCGTAAAAAGGTGGAGATGGGGAGCACGAATCCTCTTGTAATTGGATGAACCCTCCTAAGGGGCCCTGTACATATATATATACAAAATTTAGTTTGCTAAGGTTATAGAAAAGTTTTTTAGGGGAGCCAAGGGTCTAGGAAGCTGATTTTTCTAAATGAGTAGTGGGATTATATAGAAAATGTTATTATACCTTTATACATGACCATGTTGCCAATAAAAGCTTTGATACACATGTATTGAAGTGTGGGTCCATCAAATTCCAGGAGGGTTCCGGACCCTCCATACCCCCTTATTTTTGTATCCCTGGGTGGAGCCCTTCTTGCAAGTTTAAATATTTTATAATCTATATTTTGTAACAAGATTAGTGTTTAACAGTGGGACCGGCGCGCTCTAATTGTTTACCCTGGCTTCGCTCCCTGTTCTCTCTGTCTCCCTCCTTGTCTGACAGGTAGGCAGCGGCCTTTTCACTTGACTAGGGGATTAGAGGGGAGGACAGGGGGGAGGACGGAGATATGTCTGGAGGGGTCTGGGTCCTTTTAATTCTAGAAGTGGAGGATTCCAGACCCTTATCTGGCACCACTCCTATATATACACGCTCAACGATAGCCAGGTGTGCTCAGTTCTCGGTTCTCAACCAGTGAGTCCAGGAGTGGACCAGCGAGTCCAGTGTTTGTGTGGCATGTGGCGCGTGCCTGTGTAGTGTGTATGAACCTGGGACCTGTGGCGGGGTGCCGTGAGTGTCTTTAACATTGAAAGTAAATTGTACCGTGAATGAACATTTTAAGAAACTGATATTTGGATATTTAACTATTTATTCAGTATTTTTGTTAACACCCTGTTTACTTGACTTGATTTAATTCTATTTTATGTGTTTTCACTTGTTTATTAATTTACAGACAATTACTAGTATTACTTAGCTCAGTGAACTGCTTAGTTCAAATTTATTCAGCGTTATTCTATTTATTATGTCCTTATTGGTTGATTAATTTACATAATTACTTTGACTATCTAATTTGTTGAATTGTTTAGCTGTATATTTAATTCTGTGAATGTTTTTTGAGTGGAGTTTTTAATAATCAAAACCTTTGGTGATCTGTAAGTATTGTAATTCATATTTAACCTGCAACATACCCCAATATCCTCAAAAGAACTCATGGTTTGCACAGTGACGTGTGACCAGCCCCCGTGACCCTCCCAGGTCACATGCTCCCAACATTACAATATATATATTTTAAGTTGTACATACCACCTAAGATGCCTTTGCGTACCTCTGAGAGTATCTGTTCCTCAGGTTAAATACCACTGCTTTATTGTATGTTAATTTATTTTACCTGAGCATACTTCTTCTAATGTTCTACAAGAAGTTAAACTTTCTAAGTATTAGATTATTTGTGCCTCTTGATATGTGCATATTATTATGTGTTATTGTTGGGGAGATTGAAGGCTTGTGATCATTTAATGATGTTTTGAGTAAGGTGTGTAAGATACCCAGAGGTTCTGTGAACGAAATCTATTGTAGGATTCGTTAACTATGGGCAAGATAAAGAGAAAAATAATTACCAAAGATTTCTTTGTTTTAATTTAATCTACTAGGTGAAATTCTGGTAACGGAGCACAGGCATAAACATATTAAAGTGTTTTTTTTTATATTCACTCTAATAACAAAAAATAGTGATATCAGCCTTAAAAACTTTAGAAATGTATAAAAGTTTGACAAGTACACCACAATAGATAGCCTACATTACATTATATTATTTACATTAAATCAACTTTAATTCTATAATTTAAAACACATTTTTAAATAAAATATATAATAATCTAGAAAATAGGCTGGATTTCTTTGTAATCAAATAGTACAAAGTAGGCTTATTACCTCAATATTCTATAAAAACATGCCGCGAAGTATTTAAAAAGCATCACTGCCGAAATTAATTTTTATATTTGTTATATTACATACCATTATTACATTCAGATATGTTTATTTACTTGTAGTTTAATATATATAATTTTTTTGTACTAAAAAGTGTTGTGTTTACAAGTTTCAAATTACTAGCAAAATTAATATTTTTTGGCTAGTATTTACATTAGGCCTAAATGTAATAATACTGTAGGAATTTTTATTTTCATTGACATTAAACTTGTCACGATTTCCTGATATAAATTAGTTAATTAGTTAGTATTTGTAAAGTATTTCATGTATGAAATTAAAACAAAACTGCAGCCATAGTTTTATTTGATAAATACTTGTTAATAAATGTTTAATTATTTTGTATGGTGTTGTGCTGGGTTAATTATTAAATTTTCTTTGAAAAATGAATAACTTTGTATGTGTGCACACTTTTTGACATCCCTTCTTTTGTATTTGTAAAATATTTTGCATAGATTGTATATAAGACACATAATTTTTGTTGTAGATAACTTATTTATAAATGTGGGTTTTTTTGTTTGTTTTTTTGGCAGGGAGTCCTATGAAGTACACATTTTTTGTTAGTGTTGTTTGGGTATATATTTCAATGGTACGTGTTGAACACTTTTGCATTTCTAATGTTTTTAATGGAGTGTTTTTACATTGAGGACATAATCATGTTTTCATATAAGGATATACAACTTCATCAAGAAAACATGTCAAGATGTTTTATGACATAACCCAATTCACTGTATTACAAAAATCATTGCAAAACTAAAAGCTAGTACAGAGTTTATTGACAAATATTTACTCACCCTCTTGAAACTTATATATTTTAGAAGGGACAGTTGATGTCGCCATTGCTTGGAAGGCCTTGTGTCCTGCCAACAATCTAAAAGGCAATAAGAAGCATAAATAAGTTATAAAAGTTGTAACTAATTGTTTTTAGCACTGCATCTTACTACCCGTTTAGATTATACACCTCGCAAGTAAAATATTAGCCTGTATTGAATAGAATAAATTATATAACTGGTCCATAATTTTTTTTTATGATTTTGAACTTTTATTTCAAGCATATTTTTCTCATAACAAAACAAATGGTTAAGCCATTTCATACAAAATGTGAATCTAGAGACTAAAATGTTAAAACAGAAAACAAAAAAGCCCTATTATATTCTGATTATAATAAACTTCAATCAATTTGTGAGTTTCTGGTTCATTTGTTTCCATCGATGTACAGGGAGTTGAACCGAAAATACTTATTGGTTCTGGTTCCTGTTCGGTTCTCTAAACTACATTTTAAAGACACAGGTTTGGGTTCTAGAAAAATAAAAGTTCCTGTTCTTTTTGGTTCTTAATAATTTACATTTACTAGTTTTAGTACCATTAAACATATTTGTAAATATAACATAATATTCACCCACTTCGGTGGCCGCATGGTCTAATGCGCTACTCTTGCAGTAGACTAAGCTGCTGATGACAGGGAGATCAAGGTTTGATTCAGGGGTAGTTTTTTCCAAACTGATTTGCCACGCTCCCTCCATGCTAATAGGAGTATACTTCCTCTGAATATAGCCTTCCTAATCCCTAAAACCATTAGCGTAATTAGTACAAAAGTGTATAACCCAAAAGGGTACTAAGACGCAGTGCTAAAAATAACAATAGTATTAAAATATAATTTACTATAAAATAAAAAATATAAATAAGTCACGAGTTTAGTAATTGCAAAAAATTTTTATAATTCAGAGTGGCATTTAACAGGAGATTATTATTTTTTGTGTGAGAACTCTAAAAACAATTAAAAAACTACCGATTTTGTGGTCTAATGGTCAGAGTTCCTGACTATAGATTCAGAGGTCATATGTTTGATCCCCAGCACTTCAAAATTTTCTGTGAAGTAGCTTAGTTGGCTTAGTGAGAGTCAACTCAGCCACATGAAGATAATTGAGGAGCTACTTGAATGAATTAGTGGCTCGTCTAGAAAAATGAGATTAAAGGGTGAGGGTTCTTTGTTCTGACCACATGATAACACCTATTTACAGAATTTGGCACTATCTACACTACCAGACGGGGGCTGCTCAGTTGGTATGGCTCAATTGTGAGCTGACATGATTGAGTTTTTTTCTTTTTTTCAAATTAAAATAAAAGATACTTTATTTTATGTATATTTCCAACTGAAAAAGGTAAATAAATTACATTATCTAATTCTTGTATTATGCAGCCAAGCCATCTCCTTACCATGTCAGGAACAAAAATAAATACTTATTCATTTGAGGTATTTAACGTGCATTTTTTGGACTGATATATCTGCACAAAATAATTTTATGAGCCAGAGCGAAAGGGCCTACTAATTTTGCCAGGAAAGCTATTTTCACATACCTTACAGGGTTCTTTTACATGCCCCAATTCACATGGCACAGAAGACTTTACTTCCCCTCCAAAGGAAATTGTGCTAATGATTTTTATTGTTCAAGAAAAATCTTGTCAACTACGGCTGAGTTTGAACAAAACAAAATAGTATAAACCTATTTGATTTTAGTTTATTTGTCCAAAACATTTAAATCAGCTAACTTTTATGATAAATCTGTCAATTATTTTCATGTATAAAAACATTTTAGGTTTAATTAACAGGCTATTAAAATAATGTTACGGCATTATTCTTGATTTAAATTCGAACATTTTTAATTTAAAATGTCAGTACTTCCTCTAAGTCCTTAAGTAGACACACTAAAATATGAAATGAGCTTTCAAGGTTACAGTACATCAACTTTATGTAATTTAGCTGAAGTGCCATTCTAGTAATAATAGCCTTGATGTGTCACTCTGACATTTAAAGAAATTCTGAACGGGTCAATATTTATTTCGGCCCATCTATCAAATAATTAAAATAATTAATTATTTATGAAAACACTTCTCAACCAAACACAATGAACACAAACTTTGTACTACTACTTACCCTCCTTCACCCCTTCAAGCACACTGGCCATCCAGCCCCCACTTAATTGTTTAGGAATAACATTTTCAAATACATTTCTTCGAATTTAGCTTAAACTATATGTAGAGCAGGGCAGGCTCTCATTCCTCAGTATTTCACCTTCTTAGACAAGCTCTTGGCATAAAGAGTAAAATGAGAAGACCCTACCAGATGTGACCATAATAATTTATCAAGAATCTGAACTAATTCATACTTATTGCTAGTACTCATATATACTTCTATACTCCCCTTGGAAAATAAATAAATCCTACCTTCACAAAAATTTCTGAGAAAAGGGAGAGTTTTATTTTCAAAATAAAATTACGTTTCAGAAAGGTCATAAAATTAAATTAAAAAATTATTTATTAAAAAAGTTAGAACCTTTAAGAACCGATAAGAGCCTCTTTTAACCTAAAAATATATTTTGATTCCTGTTCTGGTTCCTTAAAACTAACTGTTAATTTCAGTTATCGGCTCTGGTTATGGGTCTGGTTCGACACGAGAAAATTGTCAGCTACATATGAGCCCAGTGGTGCATTGGTGTAACAAGTCAAAGGTCCTAGGTTTGATTCCCATGTTCAGGCGTAATTTTTAATTTAAAGAAAATTTTAGATGCCGATACAGTCGTAATTGAAATCTATAATAGCTATGTTATTTAATCCATCTTGGTATCTAAGGTTTTCTAGCCCTAAAATTTAGGGTTGTTTACTAAAGGGTAAAAGGAAAAAAAAATATTTTCTCAAAATTTGCTCTAAGAATTTTGATTAAAATGTGTATCTAAGCGCTGTTTAACATTACAAAAAAAAAGTATTTCTTATTTTCCCATGAAAATGACAGAGTACTGTAAATTAGGAGAAATTTTCAATTTGGATTATATTTTTGTAACTATTTGAGAAACAAAATGGCTTTTCATTGTAAAGCTAAACTATTAAAAAAAAACTTTGATTAGAAATATATTTTTATAAAACCAAGAGTTTCAGAGCTATTCGCATAGATATAATTTTTGACCTGGGGTTTTAGAAATTTGGAATTGATTGTTATGCTCTTGGTGAACAGATATGCTACTTTCTTCTCAATGTGATTATGTAAAAGTGTATATTATTTAATGTGTGCTCTTTGGTGAAATGTGATGGGAGTTTTCCCCACCATGTTTCTGTAACAATGTATATTATTTTGTTTCAAATCTTACTAGTGTTAAGTAAACATTTCCATTTTTAGATAAAGGAGAGATAAAGTCTGTGCAGTGCAATGTAGCATTTATTTTAGTTTGAAGTAATATCAAAGGTTTTTAGAATGCGATGATTTGACCTTGACGTGGAAATATAAATGAGTCACTATCTAGAGCAGCAGTTCCCAAAGTGTGCTCCACGAAGCATCTCCATGTGCTCTGCGAAGATATTGGAAAGAAAAATAAAGAAAAATAAATGTGAAAAGATCTCAAAATTGTAAATTTGTGTGGCCATGAACTGTGTTTGGTAAGTATTGGGTAGAAATTATTTAGTTCTAGCAGCGTGCTGTGAAGCAGTGTAGATAGCAAGTACTATAAAACCAAAGTGTATGTCATGTGTCAGCTCAGTCAGCTTCCCGCCCGCACCCTTTTGGAACCATGCAGAGAACGTCAGTGAAAGACACAGAATGTATACGGCAACACCAGACAGAGAGACTTGACGGTGCCAGCTACCCAGTCTCTATGAGAACTTCACCGCGCTTTCAGATATGATTGTTAGCTTCTGGGAAGTTTCTACTTCATATTAAAACCTCGTGTTTCTTTGCACTTCAATCAGTTGCAGTTCAGTCAGTATAAAGCCGAGAGTCGATACAAATCAAGTTGAAGTACAGTGTTATTTATTTCAGTGTCGGAAAAGCTAACCTGTCTGACATCGCAGTAGTACGAGTGCTTGATTGATTTGACAACAGCTTCTGTGATAAAAGAGAATTTTACAACTAAGAAGTCACTATCAAAATGTTGATGTCAGCTATGAGACGAATTTTAAGTTTTGTAAAATAGAGTGAAAATAATCCTTCTGCCCTTTGCAACAAATTACTTATGTGAATCAGGATTCTCTGCCTATGTGGCTACTAAAACAAAATACAGATTTCGCCTCAATGAAGAGCCAAGATTTGGTTGCAGTTGTCCCAAATTCAACCAGGTATTGCCACATTGTGCAAATCAGAACACAACAATCCCATCCCTCTCATTGGAATCTGATATCATTTTTTTTTCAGCTGTGAAAATGGTTTTAAACACCACATTTATGTGAGTAACATTTTGTGGTTTACAATAACTAGCCTACCTTCTTTGAGTTAGCTATCAAATGTGTTGCCTTAATTTATGCTTTTTGTTCTTTTTCATTTATGTAATTAAGTCCGTAATTTCTCTGAAATTAGAGGAGAAAATAACATTTCGAATGAAATAAAAGTTGATGTTTAACATGCCCAAATGCTTAAAAATTTGTTTCCATTGTGAATAAAGCTATCATTCGGCTTAGTATCTATGTAGTTGCTATGTGAAAATATTGTCGACCTTATGCCAAAGACACTTATTTATGTGCAAAATTGATGTTTTGAGTAAATATTTAAAGTTAACATTTTCAATTACTTTCAATGGGGGAAAAAAAAAAGCTTAGATCAAAATTTAAGCTACTTAGAACTCTAAAAACTAATTTGTGCTTTTGCTACACAATAAAATATTAGCTAACCACTTTAAAAATGCAGTTAAGTAAAAACAGCAAAAAACACATGTACATGCCTTTAGCATAAAGGCAACGACAGTGCTTGTGACTAATCTCTCTCCTGAAAAATGCTCTGTGATTCAAAAAGTATGGGAACCACTGATCTAGTGTAATGTTTGTTGAAAGGAGGTGTGTTGTGTGCAAAAAATAATTTATTATGTAAGTTACAAATAGGTTGGCAATATTTTGAGAAAGAGCTCTGTGAGTATTTGAAATGAAGAAAAAATAGACCTTTGCCAATCCAAGTTGTATAGTTTACTCTACATAGATGAGAAAACAACAGAGTGGTAGGATGTTGGTGATGGAGAAGCAGGGAGGGAGCCACACAGGGGCAGAGTTTGAGCATTTGACAAGCGAGCTGTTTTGATTGGCCTTGTCTCCGACTGTTGAGTTACATGCAATGGCAGTCAAATAACCAACACCCTATTAATTGGGAAATATGTGTTTGACTTAACATGTTTAGTAATTTAGTTTTTTTTCTTTTGCACCTCATTTTCCAGAATTAATAATTTTATTAATCTTTTTATGAGTTATTACATTTAGCACAATGGCTATAATCAGCTTAATTTTAGTGATAAGTAAGGTAATTTAGAGGAGGTGAACATGCATTAGGCTGCAGATGGCTTTACAAGCACCAGCTTGCGAGAGCAAGCGCTAGCTAGCAATTGTGTTTATTATTACAGCTTCTTAGGCTGTATACAATTCATAATTCTACTTGCGCGAGCTAGCGCCAGTCACCATAGTTAAGGCGTGTTGATCACAAAACGACAAGTTTGATCACACACATAGAGGCTTGTAGTTTATCGTGGACTGTGAAAAGTTAATAATTGAAGTATAGAAACGGCATTCCCTATGGCATATGTATGAGGGGTACAGAAGTAGAAACAATAGTTTCAGAATTGTGGGAGGAAGTTGCTAAAGAAATGAAAACCAGTTCCATTTCTTCTTTTTAGTACCTAGTGTTTTTCCTTTTTGTGGTTAATTTCCTTAAAAAAATCATACAGTTAATAAATTTCGCAATACTCACTCTGAAATGGTTTTTGATGAAGTGAAACATTGGGAGGTTGATTAAACCATAAATAGGCTAGTTTTGAAGAATAGCAACCACAAAACATACAAGTAATTTCTATAAGCACTTACTTCTATTTTTATTTTATCATTTTTTACTGTAATAATTACATTTTCGTTTGATAGTTTAGTTTTATAATCTTATAACATATTAAATCGCATTGATCACCTAAAACACATTGATGGTAATTACTAGGGCTAGGATGTTGATGACATGCCATCTTTTTACTGAGCGGTCTGGTGCAATGCTCCAATATATATCAACTCTGTTCAAGACATCCTGTTTACAAATATATCCTTTATATTTTGCATTTTTTGCTGTTTTTTTAATATAGGGGCATTTTCTTTGATTTTTGATAACTATTTGGCCATTTTTTGAAGAATTTGGTCATTTTAAGGTCATTTTATCATGTTGCTATATTATTTTATGAACTTATGTCTCCAAGCCTGAAGTCATAGTTTATAAAACACCTATATCAAAATACTGAAATAAAACATTTTTTTTCCCCCTAATAACTGGCTGAAGGTTAGTTGGCTATACAGAGACAGGCCTACACTCGCTTTTGCTGGAAGCAAGTTATTTGCGGAATGGAATATCTGGAATGTTTCCTTTCAGTCACAGGCACTTCTTTGGCGCATACAGCTGTTTGGATGGAAGGGGAATGAAAAGGTGTGGTCTTTTCATGAACAGTTCACAGCATGCAGTTGTTCTGTGGCATGCAGTACACTGTGGCATTTCAGCACCACTTTGAAAATGGCTAGAATTAAACCTAGTGTGTTTTCTACTGGTGGAAGCATACTATATTGCAAGTTGTGCAAAATCAAAGTATCGGCTGAAAGACGGTTTACTGTGATACAGCATATTGGTCGCAGGAAGCATGTGTATGCTCTTGAGTGTGCATCAAAGAAAGCAGCAGTTCAAAGCTTGCTACCTTCAATTGCTTCAGCATCCATCAAGTACTCACAGTTTAGTAAAGAATTGGATGACATGTTAGTGTCAGCAAACATTCCACTATATACTCTCTAATCCAAAATTACATGCATTTTAGGAAAAAATACACAAACCAAGAAATACCAGGTGAGTTGAATTTTCTTAAGAATTATTAACTACACTGCTACAAAGAAACTTTAAAAAAAAATAAGGTGCGGTACTAGCGGGATGAAGCTATGGGCTTCTATTGATGAGACCACTGATGCTGTGGAGTGCTATGTAGCCAATGTTGTGATTGGAACATTAGAATTGGATAGACCAGGTTAAATATTTTCATTAACCACTGGAGTATTAGAAATGGCCAATTACTCAATAATATCCAAAATGTTTGACAGTGCTATGTTTCTTCTGTGGCCTTAGAGCATAAAACATGACAATGTGCTTTTATTTCTAAGTGATGCAGCACCATATGTGGTACGAGCAGCTGATTCATTGAAGACACTTTACTCTAAAATGGTATATGTCATGTGCCTAGCACATTGTCTACATAGAGTTTGTGAAGAAGTGCGAGCAAATTATCCCAAACAAAGACAGGCTTGTGGCAAACATTAAAAAGGTTTTCTTAAAAGCACCCTCACGAGTTGCACATTTCAAAGCAGAAGCACCGGATATTGCGTTACCGCCCCAACCTATCCTTACATGCTAGGGGAAATGGTTAAATTCATGCTTGTATTATTGTGAACATTTCCAGGTAGTGAAACAAATAGTAGAGTGATTTGACTGTGAAGAAGCTGCTTCAATACAAATTGCTACAAGATATGTTCTCTGAGCCAAACATGGAGGGAAGTTTGGCATTTATTAAATTGAACTTTGCATTATTATCGACAACTATCACATCAGTGGAAAAAAAGGGGTGGGGCAATGGATCCATTTCACTAGTCAAACAGGTGGAGGGAGACTGGTGTTAACAACGCTTGTGGAAAAATTGTTATAGCTATTTCATGTAAACTGAAAAAAGTGCTGGGCAAGAACACCGGGTATAAAACTTTGTGTAAAATCTCAGATATACTCTGTGGTAATAAATATTCCATGGATGGGATTGAGGAGGATTTAACAGCCAACAATCTTCCCCACTTCAAGTACGCTCTGATCACATCAGTTGATGTAGAACGCAGATTTTTGAGATATAAAAACTTGCTGACAGATAACCGTAGATCCTTCACGTTCGACAACCTGAGAATGATATTTGTAGTCCAGTACAACTCAGACTAAGGTGAATTAAAAGAACTCATATTAGTTAAATGTGACTATTTTCTTAAGTCATTTTTTAGCATATTAAAGTAGATATTTTATTTTTTTTTACGTCATCAACATCCAGGTAGTAATAACAAAGTGAAATAAAAGTATAAACTGAAATTTAAATGGTTCTAATTTTGTTTAGCCTATTTATTATTGTAAATAAACATTGTAAATACATCACGCACTTTTAAAGTTGTAAACCACCTCTTGTTCCTTGGACAAAAGTCCATTCTATCGAGTCTGAACTTACATATTTTTGTGATAACCTTAGAAGTCTCAACATCAGTTTCAATTGCTTTCCCTAATATTCACCACTTAATTGCAAGCAAGCTGAAGGCACATTCTATAGTTTGTCTTGTTTGTAATTTAGTCTTTCATTGCATGATACATTTTTTTCATTTAGATTATTTTTTGGGTACAGTCTCAACAAGTAAGTTTGCAAAGGGTATGCCTCATCACCAATCATATCAAAAAAGGAGCTTTAACAGTTGTGTTCAGTAAATCTGGTTCTAGGACCGCTTTTGATTAATGAACAAAGGGGTCATTCCATGTCAATTCAACAAGGTCTTCAACCTCACATTTTTTAATTTTTTTAAAATTTGGCATAGTGAAAGAACCACTCGAGATATATGCCTATGTAAAATTTCATGTCC